>MU159192.1:0-102282 GCA_015888305.1 Antheraea pernyi
TTAAAAACGCGTGTGGAGATGCGGGTACAACTAGTCTTATATAAATCAGTTGTAATTTAGGATAAAATGTGTTTTATTTCACATATAACAAGCAGTGCTATTATTTTTTGAAAGGAACAATGTAATAATGTAATAATGTACTTTATTCATTTTAGGCCCAGAGAAGGCGCTTATGAACGTCATAACTACCACCAGTTGAACCACCAGAAGAACCGGCAACAAACACCATCGGGTTTACCTTTTTAACATAGATACATATATTTTAAATAATTGCATATTGTGATCAAATATTATTTATGATACTAGAGGACCTAACGGACGTTGTCTTGCCTTGATAATAAAAAAATCTAAAATTCTACCACAGCGCCACTTGTCACCTATTGTGAATCTAAACTGTTCTCGGGTCCACTGGAATTGGCACACAAAATTTCATCAAAATCGGTTCAGCCGTTCAGTGGCATACACACGTACAGAAGAAATTTATATATAAAGAGGAAGAAGATAATACATAGTTATAATATAGTAGATATATTGATAATATCTCATATATGAGGGCAAATTTGCTTTACGTATATAAATAATTATTTGTTTTTATTGAATGTTATTGAATAGGCAGATACATTTATATTTTATAACACCATTTGTGAAGATGGTCTAGCTTCGAGGTTTTAGATTTAACATTATCATATATATTAATACGTGATTTTAAATGGTTCAATTAATGAAAAAAGTATAAGAGACCATTTTTGTAGAGCGCTCAATTTCCTATAAATATTCATTATCCAACTAGTTTAATGATCAATTGGTGATGAGATATGACCATTTTCATATGAGACTAAATTAAGAATGGAAAACTATGATGAGCATAATCTTCGCTACGATTAACGCGTAACGAAAAAATTTCCCCTACCGTGCCATAAAAAGTATTAAAAATCGAAATAGGTTGTTTCGCATACCATCGATAAGCGTGAACTTTTACTTTTCGTCCTACGTCGTATAGCTTGGGCCTTAGGAAGATAATGCACGTGAACAAAAGGCGGCATTAGTTTAATGAATTTTGTAATATTTTAGACCAACATTCGATCATAGTGTCAGACCCCAATTGGATGATGATTATCACGATAAACTTGTAAAACCAGTACGACACTTAGACTGGTGATTTTTTTTAATGTCATATTTGGCAAACGAACATGTGGGTCACCTGCTGTTAAGTGATCACCACCGTCCATGGACACTAACAACACCAGAGGAGTCGCAAGTGCGTTGCCACCCTTTAGGGGGAGGGTTAGGGGATGTAGAAGGAGAGGACAGGAGAGGGGAGGGGAGGTGGTCCTCCGGCGCTCTCACTGACCGAACGAAACGCAACAATGCAAGCACTGTTACTTTACGTCGGTTTTCTATGAGAGGGTGGTACTACCCCGAGCGAGCCGTCCCATCCATGCTGAAACCAGTGATAGTTACAGCGTGGCTCTACCACCAATTATTATCAACCCCATGATGGTCGCCGTCGTTTTTGGATTGCACTGTGCTTACTATTAAGCATAGTGCAGTCACTTTGTAATGCTACAATAGAAAAAGTGTAATAAAGAGGAATGAGATTAAGTTAAATGAATTATACATTGAAATGCTTGACAGGGTCTTCTTAATAGATCACTTTTTGATCTCTATTTTTACATTATCTGATGTAAAATACCATTAACGTTTACACTATGACGTTCTTATCTTTCTGGGAATTTTATTTTCAAGCAATACAGTAAATATGAGTGGGTGGGTATACATCAAATCGTAAATACTTTTTATGTTTATACAATTTAAAAAAGTGGCAAATAACTGAGTAGCCACTAAGAATACCTTTGATAATAGAAGTATACCCTTTGACAAAAGAACCCGAATAAAGTTCAAACTTTAAAAAATCAATGAATTATGGTCGAATTTCGACCACTGGGCGCCCACTAGTTATCATAAATTTGCTTGAAATATTCTGAGTAGATAACCTCCTATCGCGGTTTCTCACGCAAACTAATCAAGCTAAGTCTATACAAACTATGTCAATGGCAAACCGTGAAGCACAGCTTAGCATACATCTCGCACCTCGACCCTTGTTATCTATAGTTAGTTCTTATACCTTTTTTTCTCGTAGCATTTACTAGTGCATACTTAAATATATGCTCTGTTGACATGTGAAATAGGTTTCTTTCAAACTGGATCACAATATTAAGGAAATATAAGATTCTAAATTAATGAAACTAGTCATTAAATAGTAATCAAGTTACGCTAACTAATTGATTTTAAAACCGGACGAGACGCGAAAGCCGTGGAATAGAAATTAGTAAAATAACATTTTAAATTTTCAACGAATATGAATGAAACTGTAAATGACAGATTTAGAAAACAGATTTAAGATAAATACGAAATATGAAACATGTACAACTAATAAGGTAGATAAACCAGATCGAATTTCTTGCCGGTTCTTCTCGATGACTGGGTTGTTTTCCGAACCGCTTTGACGTTCATAAACGCCTTCTCAGGGCCAAAATTGAATAAAGGATATTTTGATTTGATTTGAGTACAAAAAATGAGGTGATAGATGGCGTTCAAATATAGCTGCCATATATGACAACCGAGTCATTAGATATTTCGAAACAAAACTATAGTTTGACCACAACCGGTGTACCGCGACATAGATATGCGCCCCCGCGGTGGGGAGTAGGTAGCAAAGGGCATTAACTCACATGAGATTCATAGTGTCAGATAGATCTTACGATATCAAAGCACATTTTTGAAGCTGTATGTTTATGAGTACAATTATGTCCAATCCCTGGACTGCTTTCACTTTGCTTCATATTGTCGTAAGAGTAAAGCAATATTACCAAAGTCAAAATCAATATTTAGTATGTTTATGCTTAGTATTTTTTTCTGGTGAATTCACTTGAAATGATGATTCAATAAAAAAATGAGACAAAAATACTTTGTAAAATCAAAATAAGAATATTTGTTTGCTCATGAAAGTAATCCACGACTTAGATTCTTAGTTCACCTTGATGTAGCAATTATATTTATTACAGTTGATGATAAATTTTGAACAAAAATGAATTCATTTACAAAAAAATTTTTTTATTCTATTCTGTGTCCATTACTTTTCCAAACAATCATACTACGTGTATCACTATTCATTATAATGTACCGACTACATTTAATTCAATATCATCCAGAAATACCACCTACCCATGATATCGTGTAAAATTAATTGATAATTGTGTCATGAGTTACGATAAATTTCTTTATTTTCGTATAGTTATCTTTACATAGAATTTGAGAACCTTACCACCTTATGTAACCGCTTTTTATGTTTATACAATTTAAAAAGTGGCAAATAACTGAGTAGCCACGATGAATACCTTTTATAATAGTATACCCTTTGACAAAAGAACCCGAATAAAGTTCAAACTTTAAAAAATCAATGAATTATGGTCGAATTTCGACCACTGGGCGCCCACTAGTTATCATAAATTTGCTTGAAATATTCTGAGTAGATAACCTCCTATCGCGGTTTCTCACGCAAACTAATCAAGCTAAGTCTATACAAACTATGTCAATGGCAAACCGTGAAGCACAGCTTAGCATACATCTCGCACCTCGACCCTTGTTATCTATAGTTAGTTCTTATACCTTTTTTTCTCGTAGCATTTACTAGTGCATACTTAAATATATGCTCTGTTGACATGTGAAATAGGTTTCTTTCAAACTGGATCACAATATTAAGGAAATATAAGATTCTAAATTAATGAAACTAGTCATTAAATAGTAATCAAGTTACGCTAACTAATTGATTTTAAAACCGGACGAGACGCGAAAGCCGTGGAATAGAAATTAGTAAAATAACATTTTAAATTTTCAACGAATATGAATGAAACTGTAGATGACAGATTTAGAAAACAGATTTAAGATAAATACGAAATATGAAACATGTACAACTAATAAGGTAGATAAACCAGATCGAATTTCTTGCCGGTTCTTCTCGATGACTGGGTTGTTTTCCGAACCGCTTTGACGTTCATAAACGCCTTCTCAGGGCCAAAATTGAATAAAGGATATTTTGATTTGATTTGAGTACAAAAAATGAGGTGATAGATGGCGTTCAAATATAGCTGCCATATATGACAACCGAGTCATTAGATATTTCGAAACAAAACTATAGTTTGACCACAACCGGTGTACCGCGACATAGATATGCGCCCCCGCGGTGGGGAGTAGGTAGCAAAGGGCATTAACTCACATGAGATTCATAGTGTCAGATAGATCTTACGATATCAAAGCACATTTTTGAAGCTGTATGTTTATGAGTACAATTATGTCCAATCCCTCTTTTGCTTTAATATGCAAGTACAAATAAAGTACCAGTATAAATAAAATTAATCTTTAATTTTTGGAAATATAAAATCTTTGTGGCCATTTATTACATGGTAAAGAAAAGTGACAGACCATTCAAACCAAAAAATTAAAAACTATTTAGTAGGTAAATAAATTACACTGACTATTCTGACATAGATTCTGTTTCAACGTAAGTTTCCATTTCGCTATCTGAGCTTGAATCAGAGTTATCCTGGACTGAGAAGATTTATACTGATTATAGTTACCGAATCATTAACTACAAATATAATCAAAAAATCTAGATCTTAATACATAATTTCTAACTACATTAATCATGCTATACTGTTATACGCATGTTATACGTGAAACTGTTTAATAAATTGTCATCCATTTTGTTGCCACAATTTCATTTTACGGCCGCCATTTTGTGACTCTGTACAATCTTGGCGCGAAACAACAGCGCGTCGCCCGATCAACGTAATGCCTTGTGATATCTTAATTTTATTTTACATTTTTGAATGTCATCCCTCGAAGAATTCTATTAAGATCTCGGCGCGTCTTATTAAAACCATAATCTGAGACGAAACTCGTTTAAGAGATAAGATGTAGCAATAAAACTGACAAATAATGTAAATACGGCAAACTCTTCAATTCTCTTTACAAGTGAAATCGTCGGGATAAAAAAACTAAGTGAATCATATTATTTTTTAAATGATCTCGAGAGCAAAGAAACTTTTATATTCGAACATAACTTTGAATTCTCTATTGTTCACCAAACATCATTAGAAAAAAAATCAAAGATTAGTGTAGGAATAATTCATTAAAAAAATGAAACATACTGACAGAGTCATAAACTACACCCAATTTTTTTTAAATAGATAGTTATAGTGAAATATTGTTTATTTTGCTTACATATTTGTATGATGAAACCAAAGTAGCTTTCTAATTCAATTGAATTGTAGTTTACTCATTAGTTATGCACCAAGTTAGCTGTCTAGGTTATTGCATACATACTAAATCCAATTAAGAGGCCCACTACAATAAATGAGGTTCTGTTATCGGTGGCGGACGACGTCAGCCCAATCGCAAAGTTTGATTTCCCAAGCGGGAATGAAACAATAATTTGCATTGCTTTGCTTCTCGAATTCTCCACTTACACTAAAAAAAAAATATTATAAAATCATACCAAAATCATCGTCAAAATCAAAATAGTGGTGAGCGAGTAGTGTGACAAATGGAATATCAATTCAACGTCCGTAGGTTTGAAACCCCGGTATGTACAAACTAAATTTTCGGAATTCAGGTACATTTACTAAATGAAATTTGTAAGATTATCTACTGACGGTGAAGGGAAACATCATGAGGAAACCTTAACCTGAGAAATGTTCTTGTAGTACTACTGTATGTGAGAAAATATAGAACTGTGGATTTCTCAGAGTAAGAAATCGCAAATACGTCGTGGGTTGGCGTGGTGATTACGCCCATAGCTTCCTTCGGGAAGAAGCCTATGGCCTTACAGCGGGTCTCTTACAGTTTGATGCTGGTGATGAAATTAAAATCGTATAAAATCCATATTTCAATAAATCTAGTCTCGAAATGCATGGTCCGGGATAAAAAGAAGTCTCCTACTGATTATAGTTACCGAATAATTAACTAAAAATATAATCAAAAAATCTAGATCTTAATACATAATTTCTAACTACATTAATCATGCTATACTGTTATACGCATGTTATACGTGAAACTGTTTAATAAATTGTCATCCATTTTGTTGCCACAATTTCATTTTACGGCCGCCATTTTGTGACTCTGTACAATCTTGGCGCGAAACAACAGCGCGTCGCCCGATCAACGTAATGCCTGTGATATCTTAATTTTATTTTACATTTTTGAATGTCATCCCTCGAAGAATTCTATTAAGATCTCGGCGCGTCTTATTAAAACCATAATCTGAGACGAAACTCGTTTAAGAGATAAGATGTAGCAATAAAACTGACAAATAATGTAAATACGGCAAACGCTTCAATTCTCTTTACAAGTGAAATCGTCGGGATAAAAAAACTAAGTGAATCGTATTATTTTTAAAATGATCTTGAGAGCAGAGAAACTTTTATATTTGAACTTAAGTTTGAATTCACTATTGTTCACAAAACATCATTAGAAAAGAATGAAACATACTGACAGAGTCATAAACTACACCAAATTCTTTAAAATAGATAATTATAGCGAAATATAGTTTATTTTGTTTACATATTTGTATGATAAAACCAAACCTACCTTTCTAATTCAATTGAATTGTAGTTTACTCATTAGTTATGCACCACGTTAGCTGTCTAGGATATTGCATACATACTAAATCCAATTAAGAGGCACACTACAATAAATGAGTTTCTGTTATCAGTGGCGGACGACGTCAGCCCAATCGCAAAGTTTGATTTCCCAAGCGGGAATGAAACAATAATTTGCATTGCTTTGCTTCTCGAATTCTCCACTTACACTTAAAAAAAATTATTATAAAATCATATCAAAATCATCGTCAAAATCAAAGTAGTGGTGGACGAGTAGTGTGACAAATGGAACATCAATTCAACGTCCGTAGGTTTGAAACCCCGGTATGTACAAACGAAATTTTCGGAATTCAGGTACATTTACTAAATGAAATTGGTAAGATTATCTACTGACGGTGAAGGGAAACATCATGAGGAAACCTTAACCTGAGAAATGTTCTTGTAGTACTACTGTATGTGAGAAAATATAGAACTGTGGCTTTCTCAGACTAAGAAATCGCAAATACGTCGTGGGTTGGCGCGGTGATTACGCCCATAGCTTCCTTCGGGAAGAAGCCTATGGCCTTACAGCGGGTCTCTTACAGTTTGATGCTGGTGATGAAATTAAAATCGTATAAAATCCATATTTCAATAAATCTAGTCTCGAAATGCATGGTCCGGGATAAAAAGAAGTCTCCTGAAAACAAACAAGAATATAGAAAACAAAACAACAATTTTTATTTACTTATTTTTGAACAAATTTATTTCTTTCAATTTAAAAGCTGAAATAAAACAAGAATACTGTTAAAACAAAGTTTATGTTACAACAGAAAACAATTTTAAGAACGGCAAGAGTAATTTTGTTATATTGGGGAACAAACGCCGACCAATCAAGTTTATTGGCAGCGCTGCGATTGTCGCGACCACTTTTTCTATGTGTACACGTCAGACGTAGATATTCGGTATAACAGAGAATCCTTTCAAAGAGAAGCTATACACTGTTAAAATTTAATTTTAACAAAACAAACGGGGAGAGTTTTTGCGTAAGATCTCAGATATGTAATGGATTTTACTTACTTTATTTTACTATGGAATTATTACAGAGTCAATTAATCATATCAGATAGGTTTTGATGTGAAAGTGCTATTACAGAGTATATCATTATGTGAACGATAGTGATGTCTGAAAATGACAGCCCACTTTGTAAACCCGCTAGAGACGGTTATACAATTACAATGAAAAGATGAAGTTGATAGAGTTTCACCGGTTCATCTCGATGACAGGGTTGTTTTTCGAACCGACCGGTGGTAGTTATGACGTTTACAAGCGCCGAACCAAAACTGAATAAAGTATTTCTTATTTTGATTTTAATAGTTATTCATGATCCTGCTTTATTCGTTATTATATTGTCTTACATTTGTGGCATATTGCGTAATATAACTTGGATATTGTGCACAAGTCAACTAAATTACATAATAACACGGATAACGTAATCTGCAATGTCAAAAACTCTTTGAAAAGTTTGAACGATGGGGTCACCGTCATGTTACTACAATGAAGCCATCACAAGTCCCTCTGCCATAATATAGTTCACTTGATAGTGACAGTTATAGTCTTTAATTAGAAAAAAACCTTTGCAAAGTAGAAAGATAAAAAAGAAGAAATCTATAAAAAACATTTTTAAATTAATGGAATAAATTGTATTGTTATCTTATTTATTACTCAAACTATTTGAACTCCCGAAATCTATGGAATATAAAAATGCTATAAATATCAATTAAAAGATGCACATAGCATGAACGACATGAATATTAAAAATCCACAAACATGCATAAATTTAAAAGGTTAGTGGCCTGTCATTTTAAAAGAATGGTGGGAAAAATAAAATAATAAGGAAAATACCACAAGCAATAGGTTTTTAGTCATCTACTATAAGTCAACCATAAGAAACTATAAGTCAACTAAAGTGTTTCATGGCCGTTAAAATCTATAGAGTTTTTTATTTATGTCAATTTATCCTATTTCACGCGACGTTTTTGCGTTTACATTGTGTTGGTTTTTATGCGAATAGTTAATAATTTTATACAAAAACGATCAGTTGTAGCCATTGCGGCTAATGCGGCCGAAAATAATCTTATAAATAAATTGAACAATTCAAATATGCCATCGATTTACGAGGTGTAAATTAAATGTATACAAAACAATATATAATCGAAGGACTTGAAAAAAGACTTGAAAGCGATTTATGTGTCGACTTTATTTTCAGAGCTGGCAATATTGACAGCTGTCAACGACAGCGTAATGGCGCGGCGCGGCGAGCTGTACCACCTCGCAAATGAAGCAGTACTTTGCACGTACATAAAATTATATTTTCTTTTTATCTATGTTATTAATATAAAAAATTACGTAAATTTGAAGTCCAAAACCATATATTTTTTTGAATAACTTATAGAGGAAGAGCCGATGTACTAAATACTAGCTTCTGCCCACGACTTCGTCATCGTGGAAAGTGACATTTAAAACATTCTTTATTATTGCTCCGCTCCTATTGGTCTTATCGTGATGATATATAGCCTACAGTCTTCCTCGATAAATGCGCTATCTAACACTGAAAAAAATTATCAAATCGGACTAGTAGCTCCTGAGATTAGCGCATTCACCCAAACAAACCCTTCAGCTTTATAATATTAGTATAAATGTAGATAATAAGCCAATAAAAAAAATAATTATTTATTCATAGACATAGATGTATACCAGAATTTATTAGTAGATTCATGTGCGTAAAATAGCTACATTGAGTTATTCCGTTTTGTTGGACCGTCAATGTGTACCTTAGATATTTCTTTCTCATTTGTAACCCTTAAAGTATAATGTGATTACTAAGTAATTTTCTCACACTTAATTTTATTAATTCTCTTATCTCTAACTTCAAAAGTTGTAAATCTCCATTCTCATTTTCATCTTCCTAAAAGCGAATTATCATTAAACTACTGTTTTGGCTTTCATTAAATCAAGGTTGCTTTACTTAACATACGTAAGTCTATATATTCTTTATATATATATTTCTTCTGTACGTGTGTTCGTCACTGAACTCCTCCGAAACGGCTGAACCGATTTTGATGAATTTTTGTGTGCGTTTTCCAGTGGATCCGAAAATGGTTTATATTCACAATTGGACCCGGTAGGCGGCGCTGCGGTTGACTTTTAGGATTGTTTTTATTATGAAGACAGGGCAATGTCCGCAGGGCCCGCTAGTACCATATTTAAATAAATTTAAATATTAGTTATTTGTTACAGCATTAAATCAGTAACGTGACTACACCACTTTTGATGAGAATTTTAATAGAAGCTGTCAAAGAGTTATAGGAGTAAAATAAGATTAATAAAATATAATTGATTTGTATAAAACACGCAGCAAATATGAAATAACAAAACTAACCTTATAATATAATAGAAATAAATGTAAATAGAGAGTAATTAAATACACAAAATTGCGCTTAAATCTAGATTAGGGGTGTGTGAATAATCGACTTAAGAAACTATTCGATAGAGAATAGAATAATATTTGTATGTTATAATATCATTGTTGAATGTAGAATGAAAAAGGGTTATTAGAACGTAAGAGTAAAATAATACCATACAATCGAGCATAGCAACCTCCTTCACAACCTTTTTTCAAGTCCTTTATTGACAGATGTCAAAATATCTTTTTTATTTACATGTGTGTTTATGTTGTGTAAAATTGAAGCATTAGTGTGAGTAATGCATATTTTAATTAATTTAATGTACTTCTAATGCATTTTATATAAAATAAATAGCTTTCTGCACTTCTACTCCATATAAACTTTAACTATGCCAAATTTCACGTTCATCCGTTCGCCCAATTCCGTTAAAAAGGGGTACAAAGTTTAGGCTTCACGTATTAATATATATGAATTATTAATATACAAAATTAGTTCAATAGATTTCCCTCTCAGTCGAAGGAATTTTAATTAAGATATTTTGAAATTTTATAACAAATAAGAATATTCACTGTTTATTTTATAAAATTATTTAATTTAAGTTCTTTTGTTATACACATTAGTTTCATAATTCTTCCTTATTTAAAAAATATTCTGACAGTTCGATTTGTTCGGATCATTCAAATGGTTTGAATATTCATTCCAAATTCGAATAACTAATGAGATCACAAAAACCAAAATACGCTGACGTCAGCGCACAATGAAGACTAGCATCCTTGATATCAG
Organism: Antheraea pernyi; assembly: GCA_015888305.1. NCBI lineage: Eukaryota > Metazoa > Arthropoda > Insecta > Lepidoptera > Saturniidae > Antheraea > Antheraea pernyi. The sequence goes on from MU159192.1 coordinate 10,886, forward strand.
ACTCCTAGATAAGCAAAAAGGCTACTATGAACTAAAGTTCTAGATGTGTAAAACATACATCGCATTTAAAATAGAACTGGACAGTTCTTGTAGCCCGTATGATAGATAAAAGATAGGCAAAACAGGTTACATAATAGAAATGCCTAGAGGGCAAAAGATTAAGAGGTAGACAATAAATAGATTGCTGTATTAAGGAATATAAGGTAATGGGCAGAGATTGGATAGACTTTATTTTCTTATATAGTGTTAGTGAATACTGAGGGTGGTATATAGTAGGTTGAAGTTCCAGGTATGTTGCTGATGATAAATCCCATCCCATTAGATATACTATTAGTATTTACATATCTAATCTACACGTTACATGTTACAGTAGATGGCGTGCGTGTCATAGTTACAAATATTTTTGGAAAAAAAATTCTGTAATGTACACACCTACTTACAATTTTACATTTCTTGAATACATTTTCTAAAAACGCGTGCGGAGCCGCGGGCAACAGCCTGTTCGTATATAAAGTCGCGGGCACGAGCTAGTACTTGCAAATATATTTAATAGGTATTGAGTAGGAGATCAACACTTTTAGAAACTTCAGAAAATGAAATTTGTCTTCTGTTACATAAAAATTTAAAGAGGTTTTATGAATTCTTGTAATTAATTTGCAAGTTAGCAAAGTATTTAATTATATAATTTCTTTGTTAATTGGAACAGCTTTCAGAATTGAAAATCACAGTCGACCGCAAACTGAATACAATACATTTATTGAATTGTAGAGTTATTCGCAGAACGGTAAATTACGATACACAACATTTAAATGATTCGTCATTATCAACGTAAATTAATTACGTAGTTTTTAGGCACTTTATAATCAATTAATGTGACATGCAATTAAGTAATTGAAATATTAAAGTCACTAACAACGCAAATTATTAATTGATTCCAAAAACAATTGATATAATATTTCTATAGTTTTCCAGATACTTCTATATCATTGAACGTGGATTTGTATTTTTAAATATCACCTTGTTCAATGATAATAAAAACCGTGCAAGGTTCTACTGAGGTTACAGAACCTTTACGCTGTAACCAAAGTTAGTAAGGCAGAAAGCTAGGATAAACCCTATATAGGAATAGCTAAATATTGCCTACAAGCTACAACGTATGTATTATATTGTGAACTAAATTATGTACTCCCTCTTCTATGCACTTATTTCTTAAGAGAGAGAGAGAGAGCGGATTTAGTATGTTATATGGATCAAGTAAACTCCGGAACCACTGCACCGATTTAGTGAAAGGTACACTGTTCCAGGTGGACGTAGAATATTGGCTATACTCATATATACAAATCACATAAACTTATGATGATATTTGTCAGTTAGGTCGGAAAAAGTTGTGTAGTTTCACAGTTTCTATGACGTGTATTGTGCTAGGATTTAAACTCATACGAAAGAAATGTATAGCAGTATTATTCCTTATAATAAATTCTATGAAAAAGTCTATGACAACATAATTATATCCTACTAGTAAGGATAAGTAACAGTAATACTTTTGATCTAAATAATATTGATCAATAGTAATCATACAAGACGCTTGTTTTGATTGTTCTGCCGTTACGTATGTATGTTTCATAACAATTATAAGGGATTAGTTTAACAGATCTGCCCTGCGCTTCAGACGGAAGTAGTGTACATACCTACTGCACCCAGGTTAAATCGTGGTGGACCACTACTTATATACACAGAGGCAGTACGTTGCTTTGTCAAGCCTTGGTAATTATTGATATGTAATCCCTTTATTAATCCGTTAATCCAAGATAACCTACAGTATAATAAATAGTGAGTTCAAGAACAATGTCACTCTCACGTTTTAATGTCTAAAAACTATTTATTATAGGGTGGATCAGTATGTGAACGATTGGGAACGCCCCTCTCTGTGCATCCACTAAAAACAAATGTAACTATTTATGTTTTGTAAAAATATATAACATGAAGAGATAAACTTCTCGATGACTGTGTTGTTTTCCGAACCGGTGGGGGCCTAAATTGAATAAAGTATATTTTCAATATGATTTTTGGTAATATAGTAAATATTCTGATGGAAGGCAATTGCTTAATTTAGTTTTCTTATATAGAACATCCCACACTTGTTACAAAAAAAAATCCTTTAATATATCGCATACATATCCAAAGCACTCTATTAATTTATTCCAAACGCTATCGGTACGAACTAATATCAGGCTAAATGCACTTTTATTTAGGCTGTATAATAGTTTAGCAACCGTGATAAAAATTCCCGACTATTTATAAAATAATTATGATCTTTATTTTGATTTTGCGTTCCTTTGTATTAAATATTATTTTGATTTGGCGTTCCTTGTTTCTTTGTATTAAATATTATAAGTATGTGATAATCCCTATGATATTGTAGCTTAATTTTACTCCCTTAATATTCACATGTAATTTCTTGTTAGATTTTACCGCTGAATCAAGTTTCAGCGTGCATCTTTAACGAAGTTTTAAGAAATCATAGAAAATCAATTCGTTACACTATCGTGAAAGAAGCATCACAAGGAAATGTTAAGGGGAATATTCTCTTAATAACTATTCAATGTAGAACTATAAAAATAGCTTTTTTAGTATTTAAATTCGCGAACACCTCGTGTTTTTTTTTCTCGAACTGACTACGCTATTGACCCTGCAGGGTCTTCGCAGCTTCACCGGACTAACGAACACCTCGTGGTTTTGTTACTTACAGCTGACTTAATAAGGCACTTACCTTCTATCAAAGATTTTTTTTAAATGTCGTAGTGACTTAAGTAATTCATTATATATAAACATAGAGTCCTGAAACATTCATATTCGGCGAGAATGTATGGACAGATTATTTCATATACAGGAAATCCAAGGACAGTAGAAAATGATGTTCCATATGTACTGTCCACTTCACTAAGGACGTGGCGTGATAATAAACAGATAAAATACAATACCTAGTTTAACATCAAACCTCGGGGTCACGGAGGGTGGTTATGTTCCCGCTTTATTTACGAAGGACGCATACAAATGTACTTGCATACTCTAGGATCCATAAACCTTTCATCTACGAGATCTATTATTTTATTTACTACTTACAGTATAAAAATGCGTTAGATATAAAACAACTGATGCATGCTGATAATCAATGAGAATGTAAGGTGATAGTAATCAATAAACATTATAAAACAAGTCGCTTAGTTCTTTTAAACCACATAATAAATTATTATACGCTCGTCTCTATCATTTCAAGTATAATAGACGTATGTTATAGTTATATAATATACGGAAATTTAATTTTTATACTTAATTTCAAGCGCTTACTTTGTCAATGCTGGCTTAAACAGAATATACATCAAAATCATATACTATGGAGTTATACATGTATATCTTAAAAAACCGTACTGAAAATCTGCAATGGTATATATTCATCTTCTAGAAATAAACCACGATAATCATTCTTATCTGTTACATGGATCTTAAAAATTAATTATAAGTTATTTACAACACCATTTTGATCAATTTGTTAATCGTTCTTATGCAATTAAATACGTTACATTGGAAATGTTATGTAGTGGAGAAATGACCTTTACGCTTTGTTATTTCTATAAATATTTTAAAAAATATTACTGATTTAACAAAAAGGAAATTGTTTGTGTGCAGATTCCTGCATAACTTCTATGATTTTGGTAAACTGTAAATAACAAAACACCAAAAAAGGACCTAAAACCGTTTGAATACTTATGACACCAATAATACATTGCGACGATGTGAAGCCGGAGAAGGTTGCTAGTGGATACCTAATAATAAAACTAGATTTTATTCTTATACAATGACCTCGCTTTATCTTACACAATTTTCTATTAACATGTTTTACTCAAAAGTTAATAGGTTAAAAAATTAATGAAGTAACACTGTCTCTACATATCCCAGTACGAATCACACAGCGTGATGATAAGGAAATAAATTAGCGACAACAATAGAGTCATTGTCTTCAAAGATTATGTATTAGTCTCCACACCTAACTCTTGGCTATTCACACAAGATGGCCGACGTACAGACGTCATATTATTCGGTCCCGTTTAAGATTTGCTTTAAGAAATAAGGCAGGATAAAAAGGTTAGTTGTAACATAATGGAGCAGTAAGATGCGTGAGAATTTATAGCAAACATATTTCTTTCCTTTATTCTTATCACGAGTAATTAGCACCTAAACTAGTTTGGTACGATGTTTTAACATATTATTTTCGCACATCTTGAATGACGAATCGCGTATACTAAAACTTTTCCCACAAATGGTTGTTTCTCTATTATATTAAAATTCGAAATGAATTCTGCAAGCGCGTATTTTAAGGTTATTTTTTGTTATCAACGGTATTAGTTATTATTATTAGCAGCGCTTGTGTTATTTTATAATTATTATTGTTACAAACTGTTGTCAGTTATTTTGCTATTGGGTTATTAGTTGTTTCGTATGTTATTGCAATTTGTAACGATAATAATGAAATGGATATTCTATCTCGCCTTTTGTTCCTTTCACACCTGTTGATGGTTGCATAGTGCTTGTTTGCTAGCACTCTGTATTAACACCAGGTGCCAATTGTCCTTATGGATAGTAATAACGAATAATAAGCAGCACAATCATGATATCTTCAATAATTTGTTACACATCGCGGGTCGCGTAACGCATTACGTTATTAGTTATTGTAATAGCGACAATTACCAATTATTTCTTTAGTTTATTTTCCTGCTGAGACTACATAAGGAACAAACCTATAGATAGGTACTTAGGAACATATTTTCAACTTCTGGATGGTAGCTAGCCAGTTAGTTACATAAAAATGCTCTGACAATATCATTGTAGTTTTTCTTTATAGAAAGGTCCGACACAATATCGCATTTAGATTTACATTAATAGATGTAGTGTCTTAGCACTTAGTTTATATCTTTTTACTCTATATCACTCTTTTATATTTATTTTGTAATTATTTTTTTTAATATATTTGACCAAAAATATTTCTAGATTCTACTCAGATAAGTAGAGTATGGGAGATCTTGTTATCCACAGTTAGAAAAGTTTTTATTTAAGATATAGTTATATAATTTGATTTTCAATTAAATACAGTATAGTCAAACACAACGGTGACAACTAAGAATCCTACAAACCACTGACATGCCGGCCTACAACTCCTTCGTTTTCTGGATATGTAGTGATTGATCAGGTAACGCGAAAACACAGAAAAAGTCACTACGACGACTCAAAATGGTATAGTTTGGGAAGTTTATTGAAGTTAAACTTCTTATGGGAGTGATTTGACATACTGATCGACAACCTTTTTTCTGACGAAAAGTAGTGAGGGTTACATTGTGTCGCGTAGAGTGTTGAAAACACCAATTCTCATCTGATTATCAATATGATGTGTTTAGTTTAGTTTTGTCTAGTTCCCCCTCAAAATAGTAAATGGTAAATTTTGATTTTTTTAAATCATGTAACATCAAATCATTTTATTAAGTAACTAGTAAATTAAATCAATTGTAATCGAAAAGTGTAAAATCGTGAATAAAGTTACTGGAAAAAAATTAGTTTATAATATTACATTCTAAAGCAAAAATAAAAACTCAAAAAGTTACTTCAGAATTTAGTCTCTCAGCGCTTGAAGTATATAATTGGATGTCCTCGAATGTAGAATCTAATTGTACTTTGACAAACCACAGTTAAGACCGAATTGGACAGTTCATTTTGTTATATAAATGGTTTTGTTAGATTATAGATTCACAAACACAGCAGTTACAATAATAAGCAAACAAGAATAATGAATGTATTTTACTTTTATCAAATGTCGCCTCATATCAAATTCATTCATATATCTAAAGTGGCTCGTTCAAGCGAAAAAGTGGAGGTACTAACGCTCAGTAGAGAAAACAAAGCTGTTGAAACTATCCTTCGTGCCGAGATATATTAAAATACATGTCATAAAAGCCTTCTCCAAGACAAAATTTTGTCCCAATTATTATGACGTCAGTTATTCGATGCTATAGTTTGTCATACTCACATATTCTAACATCTGTTATATGTAGATAAACTAACAGCAACTCGCGTCTTCGTTTACTCTTTTGTCTTTAGAAATGAAGACACTATACATAAGGGGTTATAGATTACACGCCGAAGTGGCAGGGTTTGCTTAACTTCCTTGAAACTTATTAGATTTAATTTTATGATAAAAGGTTATCCTACAGCTAACATAATACATAAATAGGTGGTAGAGCCACGCTGAAGCTATTACTGGTTTCAGCATGAATAAGTCGGCTCGTCCGGGATACTAGCACCCTCTCACAGAAAACCGACGTGGATTACTTGTATTGTTGCGTTTAGTTCGGTCAGTGAGAGCGCCGGAGGACGACCTTTCCCCCACTTTCCCCTCCTCCCGTCTTTGCCAAACACAGGCTGACAACGCACTGGCAGTTCCCCCGGTGTTGCTACTGTCTATGGACGGCGGTGATCACTTACAATCAGTTGACCAGCCAGTTCGTTTGCCACCTATAAAATAAAAAAAATAACAAAAGACTAGTTGTAGAAGAAATAACATAAATTAGCTCATTCTAATATTCACACAAATATAAAATTATATAATTACGTGAAATGAGTTGGTAGCATTATTAAAAAAAAATTGCTGGTGATAATTTTCTTGAGTTTGAGACATCCCGTGTGAAAGAAGTATATATCAAAGAATTCGGAGACGCTGTTAATTTGGCCGCTAACTCTAATTTTGAACAAATAAAACAATATGAACTATAGCATACGTGTTATCTTGAAATACAAGCTATAATACTATACAATTATATCTAAATCAAGTAATGGTTTTTAAATGAAAGAGTAACAAACATTCTCACAAACTTTATCATTTATGGTATTAACAGGATTTAGTTTCAGAGAAATAGACATTTTAAAACTACAACTTTTGACAAATGAACTCATTTACTGTTGTAGAATTTATTTATTAATAGGTGGAAATAATACTAAATAATCTACTTTGTTTAATTATATGAATATTAATATAGTTATTCTGTTCATGAAATTGTTTAAATAAAACAGTCTGTATTCTGTGGTTTGTAAATTGTTAAAAATATCAAGGCTCGTTTAAATTCAATTATATTTTAGTTATCATTTCACAATATATAGCTATTCATTTAATAAGTTATATGTAACGGTGAATCATTGAAATTATGTTATTTTAGATCCTGATCACTTTAATAATCACCTATGATCATTAACTAAATTAATAAATTCCACCTAGAGAACTGACTCTCAAAAACAATTGTCGGAGCATACCTATAGGTGCTTGATGAATGGCAAAAGATCTTCAACTTGAACCTTCGTTCACTTAAATCATAAACTCATTATCAATGTGAAATTTACGTTTATCAACGTCTCCAAATTCGCTATCACTCGCCTTCAACGCTTCAAGATGTGTATATTAACTATTCAAATATGACAGTCATTTATAAATATAGATGTAATCTCATTTGGTAGACGATAAACCAGTTTTACACATGCAGCTATATTCCAATCATTATAATGATATTAGCTATGCACACAGCTCCGCACGCTTTTTGAAAATTGTATTAAAGAAATACAGAATTGTAAGACTATGTCCCATTATAGAAATGCTCTTTAAAATAATTGTAAGTACGACGTATACATTAGATATAGAAATACTAACAGTGTATTAAATGAGGTTTACCATCAGCAACATATTTGTAATTTTAATACACCATGTAACTACCTCAGTGCTCACTTATGCTGTATAAGGAACTAATGAAACAATGACCTAAAGATGTTATTATAATGATATAATATCTCCATATTGTCAATAAGTAATAGGTTTATGGTCTAATATCTTATTAGAAAGACCTTCTTCTTTCAAATTCATCAAAATCTTCAAAATTCGTATCCAACGTGGTTCAGTCCATCTCTACTTAAAGTTGACGTCTTGAAATCTTGCATAAATATAAATCAAGATATAAATCTTTATATCTGTCTAATTTTTTAATAAGTTTTTAATAATTGACAATATAAATAGTGCTCATTGAACTCGATACAACATTCTTATATATTATTATTGGTTACTAAGTTACCTTAACTTAAGTTGTACCTATATGAAAGCACGGTTAACATTACAAAATGGCCGCCAATATGACCAAAAAGGCAATATAATTCAAATTACATACATAGATACAGATATATGAATTTCAATTAATTTATTCTTGAAGTCCAGTACAACGCTCGTCTTACGCACATATTTACAGTGAACAACATATTTTTGCCAAATTTTATGCGGACAAAGATGTGGGTAACAGTTGTTTAAAATAAAATAACATAAATTACTTCCAATAAGGTCTGTTGTCTGCCAGTAATAGTCCCATGGAAATCGGTCTAACCGTTTTGGAGATAGCTGCGGGCGAAGCCACGGTTAACAGCTAGTCTAAATTAAAATAGAGCAAATTCATTTTTATTATATCCGCTATCTGCCGGTGAAAGTCGCGTAAAAATTGGTGAAACCGTTTTGGAGATAGCACTGCGGACGAAGCCACGGTTAATACCTAGTTTAAATTAAAATAGACTAAATTACTTTTTACGGTTAACAGCTAGTTTAAATTAAAATAGACTAAATTACTTTTTATAATGTCCGCTATCTGCCGGTGATAGTCGCGTAAAAATCGATGAAACCGTTTTGGAGATAGCACTGCGGACAAAGCCGCGGATAACAGCTAGTCTAATTTAGAGTAGCCTAAATAACCCGCTGTAATTTCAGCTATATACTAGTGAAATTCCCGTCAAAATCGGTTCAGCGGTTTCGGAGATTACCCGGAACAAACAGACAAACAAACAGACAGAAAAAAATTACATTTTTGTTATCAGAAGCGTGTGTACGTTTATACCTAATCGGTAAAAAAAATGTATTATGATATAACATACATACACTCCATTTTTATTACATGTATATATATATAGAGATATATTTAGATGAATAACAACATTTATCATAACCACATGCTTGTTTGTTGCATGTTGTTTGTATATACTTTTTTAATAATTATTACGCAATAGAATCTGATTATTTTCAAAGAATGTATTCCTCGGTAAAGATTGTGATAACTAGCCACCTGAATCAGGGTCAAGTAGAGTCCACAGCAATATTTTGCTGTAAATAAAAATCAATAAAGTGCTTATCGCTGTAAACCATCGAAATATGTTGGTTTTAATTTCTAAAAAACATTATTTAAAAGATTCAATAATTTTTATCTCTTTTTTATTTAATTTTTGCGAAGCAGTAGCCGCCATAATGGATTCCCACGTGATGTCATCCACTACGAAACGTCAAATTATTTCAATCTATTCAACATCACAATATGTTCTGAATATTGTAGCAGTTGAAGACTAACCTTTTTAAACGTTTGATTTAATAAAATCGAAATATTTTTTATTATTAGTGCATTATTATTAGAAAAATATTAATTGAAACCACATTTCAAAGAACGGTGTAATACGATAGTGTAATAGATTTATGTATTAAAAACGGTTCGGTAATAAAATAAAAATAATATGTACAAGTACTCGCCATCTTTAAAATCTTATAAATTTTTATTCCTTTCAATGCGTTCTATATTTTATAAATTCACTCAAACTTTCCACGATTTCTGTAAATTTGATACTTTTTTTAAGCTTCACACAAAAACTTTTGTTTTTTTACTAACCCGTGTTTAATTTATTTTATATGTCTAGTGAATTTGAATTCCAAGTTGATAATACTACCAGCTTATACGTATTTTCATATCAAAGCATTTGGAACTTTCTTCTTTTGACAATAGTATTTATTTTTTATGGAGATTACGTGTTTAATCTAGATTACTTAACCCTTTTTACCGATTTTAAATTACCCTTGTTAGGTTTAAAAATTACTCCATTGCCCTTACGTAAAACCATAACAATATATATCGAAATAATAGTTGTAATGATATGACGTTACGATATAATATTGGTCAGTGTCTTGTTATACTCAAAGCATCTAAAGTTGTTGATCACAGCCGTTATTAGATTGCGCTGCCATGAGAATAAGCACTTGCATAATGTTCTAAAGCAACTCCTAAAAGAAAGATGGCCAATATTAATTTAGTAATCGATTGCAAATCTATGATTAACGATTACACACGCGATTGCACAGTATTTGTAACGGCTAATTTTTAATAAAAATTGCGAGAATTCATAATTTCATTATAGTAGTGTTTCGATCACGAATATCGAATTTAATCGACTATTTGCCTGTTGTATCATGTTTTGAGAACCAGGTCGAATGAGTTCTGTATCCGGTGTACATGATTCATAATAACAACTGATTATTTCCTGTAATATTTTCTTCTGTTTCTGAGAATAAAATCCCTTCTTATAATCACTTCAAGATACGTGATCTCAATTTAAAAACACGGTAACAGTAAATAAAACAGACATAAAATAGATTGCGGTTACTTTTTTTGGAAATAGTTTCTTGATGATAAATCATGCGTTGCTTGCTCACTTCTTAGTTAGTTTATAATCTTCTTCGATATATCTATCTATTCTATATCTATATCTTCTTCTTCTTCTTCTATACATATAATAAAAATGAAGTGTCTGTATGTAATATTAAAATAACATTTTTTTTCTGATTAGGTATGATAGTATACACGTTTCTGATAACAAAAACGAAATTTATAGAAAAATTACAACGGGTTACTTAGGCTACTTTAAATTTGACTAGCTGTTAACCACGGGTTCGTCTGCAATGCTATCTCCAAAATGGTTGGACCGATTTTCACGAGCCTCTCACCGGTAGATAACTGACCTTATAAAAAGTAATATAGGTTATTTTATTTTGACTAGCTGTTAATCGTGGCTTAGCCTGCAGTGCTATCTTCAAAATGGTTCGACCGATGTTTACAGGACTTTCACCGGCAGATAGCGGACAGTCTAAAAAGTAATTCAGTCTATTTTAATTTAGACTAGATAGACTAGATGCTAACTGTGGCTTCGCTTTCAGTGCTATCTCCAAAACGGTGGGACCGATTTTCACGGGACTTTCACTGACAGATAGCTGACCTTATAGGAAGTAATTTAGGTTATTCTATTTTAGGCTAGCTGTTACCCACTACTTCGTTCGCATGAAATTTAACAAAAATATGTTGTTCACTGTAAACATATGCGTAAGACATGCGTTGTACTGAACTCCAAGAATAAATATAATTGAAATTCATATATCTGTATTTATGTATGTAATTTGAATTATATTGTCTTTTTGGACATTTAGTGGCAATTTTGTTTTATTTACCGCGCGTTCGTCTACATAACTTAATAAACAATTTCTTTCTTTCTTTCTAACCATAGTAACATATAAGAATATAGTATCGAGTTCAATGAGCACTATTTAAATTGACAAATATTAAAAACTGCTTAGACAAATATGAAGCTTTATATCTTGAATATGTTTATCAAGGGGTCTTTCTAATAAGACATTAGACCATAACCGTATTACTTATTGACAATATGGGGATATTATATCATCATTATAATAACATCTTTAGGTCATTGTTTCATTAGTTCCTTATACAGTGTAAGTGAGCACTGAGGTAGTTATATGGTGGCTTAAGGTTCTAAATGTGTTGCTAATAATAAACCTCAATGTATACGTTACATGTTACTGTAAGTGGCGTGCGTGTCGTACTTACAGTTGTTTTTAAAGAGCATTTCTATAATTGTACACGGTCTCACAATGTTATATTTCTTTAATACAATTTATTTTTTCAATTTTGGTATGGAACATAATTTCTTAGTTTCTAGTGTGAATATAAATCAATACCTGATCGATTGGAGTCTATTCAACCTTACGGTCTTATTTAACATAATTAGAGAGACCTAGGTCCTAAATTCCAATAAATTTCTTTAGACTTTTACACAAATATTTCAACTTACTATAAAATAAAATGAAATTGTGAACATATAGAACTAACAAGTGGTGAGAAAATCTCCTCGCAATCAGTATTTTGATTTTGAGGATAAGTTTTTGCTCTTAAGCGATCTTTACACCTACCTATGTTACCATCACATTCTTTCAAGTTTGTACATGCATATACACGTATTTGTCAAGTATTCTCTAATAATGTCCAGGTTATAAGAGACTTATACTCTTCTTGCACGGTTGTTATCCCCTATGAAGATAGGGCTTTGAAAATACATAAGAGTATGAGGTACGTTCATTGGATAAGGTATTTTCATAAACTAACATATTATGGTAATTTGTTTGCTCTCTACGTATTAAATTGTGCCTGTTTACACTACATTATATCTACACGATGTTTATAAAAGTCAATGTATTCTAAATATAAGGAGTCGTCAGGCGATTACACTAGTAACGTTTACCAAAGGTTATGGAATACATAAAAATAATGTACTACAGAATTCTGCATCTTAAAAATGGCTAAAAATTTGCGAGGTATATGTATATATATATGTCTTATATCTTATAGTCCGAGAGCCAGTAACAGGAATATATGACCAAGTTCCTCTCAAGTGATAATTAGTAAAATGCATCAGAAAATCGAACGTCAAAGTAAAGTCTCGTGAACGTCAGCTAAGGCTCGGTGGGGGGGATGAGCAGTTGGAACCTCCCACGCAAAAAGAAAAAAAAATACATTCACTCATTTCCTCTCGGCTAAAAATTTATCAAATTATAGCTAACCCAATATCTCAACAAAAAAAAAATCAGCTGGCTATAACATAGTGTATTGTAAGTCAGCTGATGTCTCGATCATGGAAAGCAAAGCAATAAATTACTCCCCTCAGAAATGAAAAGACAACATAAACAACATTTAGTGTGAATTCAACCTTAAGACGTAATGAATAAAGTACGTTTCCCCGTTATTGTGTGCGTTTGTGCGTGGCGAGGCCAAAGATTTGTATCATAGATTTAAAATCGGTAATTTTGTTCAAAATTTGACATTATTTTTTAGTTTAAAACTTAAAATATAACTTATTCAACATGTATTTAGCGAAAGTAAGATACTCCGACCGTTAAATTGCTTTTTCGAGAATAATTTTTGCATTTTTTGAATACACTGCGGCGTGTGAAACGTGCTTACATTGGCCTTGTTTCAAACAAACTAAACAGAAGCTCACTTGAAATGTGAGCTGTTATTTACCGAGACGTATTTTTCGCGCCGACCAGATATCTAATTATTGTTGATCGAAGTCTGACATGGTACACACGCTAAACCTAGAGAGGCTTGCTTACAAGTACGTGTGCGGGAACACACCAACAGGGGCTTGGCAACAGATTTTCAACTCGAGGGTGGTAGCTAACCAGGTGGACTTAGAAAACCCCTACCACCATGCTATGGTTTCACCACTATGTTTTCCCTCACCGAAAGCTGCGACCCAGTTGCTAAAATTGGAACCTGCGTCCATCGACACGGTGTCTAAACACGCTATCAAGAGCCATCATTGTTTCATACATTGCTTTTTACATATTGGTTATTTGCGATGCTGTTATCTTTTATTACCAATCGTAATTAATGCCAATCAGTTATTAGTAGTAACCCTTATCTAATACAATACTTTAGACAAATAGTTTATAATACATAAATTATTACTGGAGAGGTTACATCTTACGTCTCGCCCATGTCAGGTGTGATGGAAGTAAAGCGTCGCGCAGTATATAAAAAAAGCGCAATAATTTAATCAAAGCGCCAAAAAAGGATATAAATCAATTAGATACTTACATCAAGACTATATTAGTACACTGCACCCTAACGAAGTCGTGGCAGGTGGCTAGTAATTGTATAACACCAGCAAAATGAAACGAAAAAAAGAGTAAAAATATACAGAGTAGGTACTACTCCTTAGTGCATAACCTTTCACCTTCACTTTGCACCGTCTCAACAAGGGTTGTCAACTTCATAATTTAATAGAATTAAATATAAGTTAAATGTACATTGATAAGTCTATAATTATGTCTGTACACGTTTTTTTAGTATTGTTGATGTACATCGATTATTAAAGCTGCTCATCACGAGAAGGGTATTAAAAAGATTGTTAGATCAATTTGTATGTTTGGATTTAACACACGAACAGTGTAATTTGATAGATGGACGTTTATTACATTTTCACGTACATACTACTGAACGGATTTTGGTGACATTTATAGTTATTTAGTTGACTAGTGCGCCCGGCGGATGTTGCCTTTATAAAAAAATTCTAAAATTCAATACCGCAGCGTCATTTACCGGGTCCAATTGTGAATCTAGACCATTCTTGAATCTCCTGAAGACACACAGAAATGTCATTATAATCTGTCCAGCCATTTATTTATATTTAGTCAAGAATTATATACGTTGCTTAAATTGGCTAAAACGTAGCGATAAGTGTCCAGTTTTAAAATATTTTGCTATCTATGATCTATATCGTAGTGCGCGCCTTAAAATCACATGAAAACGATGTAGGGCGTCACCACAAATAAGGATAAAACCGTCGTGAGTAGGTGGTAGTTGTCAATGATATTCTTAGAAATCCTACTAAAGACAAAGAATTAAAAAAAACAGTGACACACGATAGAAGTGAAACTTCTTTATTATATGAAATTATTTATCAATCATTTATGAATAGTATAGATTATTTTCAGTGATTGCCACGCCACCTGAACGTAGTACACGCAACCACGGACAACGAGAAAGAAGGAAAGCGACAAGAGCGTATGTCTCACAGTTTTCCAATACCCGAGGATAAGCGAGACCCTACTTCCAATCTACCCGACACAGTGTTTACCACTTTTCGTCACACGAAAAGGTTGCCAATCAAAATTTTAAAGTCATTCCATAAGAAGCTCGACTTCAAAAATAAAGATATTCACAACCAATTGTAATGATGAAGAACACAGTAAGTATATACCATCCTAACTAGTTTTAACTAATATCATAAATGCGAAAGAATGTTTGTTCGTTTAATTACCATTAAATTTTCTCTACACGTTGTCAGCGGTACAGAAATGGATATAACGTACCTTAATCTAAAAAAAAAAATGTTTTTACAATAATTATTAAATAATAAAGATTAAATACTATGCGCAATAAATAAATTTGACAACCCTGATTTGATGCGAGGAACAATCACCCCGTAGATTGAATTAACCGTTAGCTGTCTCCGAAATGAGTTAACAACGAGTAAGATAATTGAGTAATTGCGCTCTCACATCACATTAGCTCAATTTGCGTTAATTAAGCAGACAATGAAGCTTCTAACCGTGGAACGCGTCGGACACAGCCTCTGCATACTCGCATATTCAAAACGTTAGATTTCCATCTGCCTTTATTATGATTCGGTTTCACATACAACGCTCTATTTGATCTGTTTTTTGACGCTTCGAAATTGACAGTTCATCAAAGTCAGGCAAGCTTCGTAAGTAGCAATGTAAACTTGGCACCCTACTGTAAAAAAAGGCGTGAATATACCATTCGATAGCGCTTCGTTTGTAACCGCTTGTACCGCTTATTTTCGTTTATACCTCAAAGTTGAAAAATGTTGTATTGTTTTCAAAATTTGCCCCGCACCCCTTTGAAATATCAAAATTGTGCTAACGGGGTTTGATTCTAAATTATTTCTAGACATTTGTACCACTTTTATTTTTTCGTATACAACAAAACCCGACAAAGTTACAGAAATTTAAAAATATCTAGCCGTCTTAATTTAGTAATTATACAAAAATCTGTAAGTGAGGTTTGGCATGAAAACAATTTGATTTTACGAGATATCTCAGTAAGAAAGAAAATATAGGAACTTGAAATTTTTTAGGAAAAGCCCTGGATTCCTAAATTTTCAACATTTCGCATATTGCTTAGTAGGTATCGTCGTGTAATCGTTTATATGTACAGGAAACACTTTGACTTAGAAGACTATCTCAAAGGGAAAGAAAACAAAGTTCATAGAAAAAAACTATGTTCATTTTCTATATTTATCAAATCCCTAAATTGATACCATCATGTAATCGTTTGTACACGTAGAAAACATTTGAACTATAAGAATATCCCAAAAGGAAAAAAATAACAGCGCAGCATGTAACACCACCAATATTACAAAATATAGATGATTATGAATAAAATATAAAATCCACTAAATGACATATATATCATTAACCGATTTAAAAATGTAGAAACTTGTCAATTCGGTTGTATTTTTTTTAATGTTTGGAACCTCATAACTTCGTCATTTATTAGCCGATTTGAAAAATTCTTTTTCTATTGGAAAGAATATTTTCACTTATGAATTTATTTAGCACTGGACCTTGGATTTCAAAGATACATTAGAAAACTCCTCAAAATCGAATAGAAAATATATAGTGTCTTATATATTTGAAGTGAAAACTTCTTTAGCCTTGTTTAGCAGTATTTGTCAGTGGAAAAACTTTTAATTTAGCATCAACGACATGTTGGTAAAGCGTGACCGACATGCTCGTGACACATTGCATTTGTAGTACACTACTGGACGCGTAATATAGCACCCTGTGTATATGTAATTTTCATATTTTATATTGAGCTTGTGCAGCCCATTATGTGTTTTATTAATTAATAAACTGTACATAATTATTACTCCGAGTGCCAATAGATATGAAAACCAAACTAATATTAACTATTTCAACATACGAGTTATGTAATTTAAATATTTAAAAATTTAAAACAGAACACACTAATTCTATTGTTTTAAGTTTTTACTTCTGTCAGCAGTCCTTATGACTTTTTTCTGTTAAAGGTTTGTTGTTGTGCGATAAAGATATATAATAAATTCTCCTAATTTTGTAGCCAAAATCATTGTCTGAAAGCATACTCACTTTTTGAGTTGCAGTAGATGGCAGTCGTGCGTCAGAAGGACACTACCGCATTAAAATTATCCTTAGATAACTAAGTATTCGACGATTGAATCAGACGTAGGTAAAGATGCATACAAATGTACGACCTTGTAGACTTGCATTTATTATGTCATTCTTATTTCTTACCATATGGACTAGACAAATGCCCTGGATTCGTCTTTCCTTAACAGGTATTTTATCAGATCAATAAAACAGACGACAGTTGGCTTTGCCAAGTTGAAGTTAATATGTCAAGCAATTATTGGTAGCTTTTTTGCCAATTTTTTTGAATACTTTCGATGTAATTAAAAAAAACACAATGTGTCGTAAATACAAATTGTGGAAGTGCAAACTTAGTATTACAAGGCCACATTTAAAATTAAAAAATACAACAAAAAGCCAACGTGACGCGGTGTTCCTAGGCGGTGTTACCCATCCAAGTACTTATCGCTCCCGAAGCTGCTTAACTTCGGTGATCGGACCGGTCGTGTTTACAACACTCTATCCAACACAGTGTTTACCCAACCACTCAGAAATTTTAAAAAATCTAGCCGTCTTAATTTAAAAACAATCCAAAAATCTATAAGTGAGGTTTGGCATGAAAACAATTTAATTTTACGCAATATCTCAGTAAGAAAGAAAATATAAGAACTTGAATTTTTTGAAAGGGAAAGAAACTAACGGCGTTTAAAAATGTTCATAGAAAAAAACTATGTTCACTTTCTATATTTATCAAATCCCTAAATTGATAAACCACTATTAGTCACACAAAAAGGATGCCTATCAGAATTTCAATGCCCTCTCATAATAAATTTTACTTCAATAATAAAACCCAAAAAAGTAATGTAACATACTAACAATAAACACTAGCAAACACGCGTGACTTAGTCCGCGTTAAATTACAATAACAACTAATACACATAATACATTCTTCATAAAAAAAAACGTGTAATCGTTGGTACACATAGAAAACATTTACCTAACAACCTCATAACCTCGTCATTTATTAGTCGATTTGAAAAATTATTTTTCTATTGGAAAGCATATTTTCACATATGAATTTAATTTGCACTGGACCTTGGATTTCAAAGATACTTTTGAAAATTCCTCAAAATCGAATAGAAATATATAGTGTCTTATATATTTCAAGTGAAAACTTCTTTAGCCTCGTTTAGCGGTATTTGCCATTGGAAAAACTTTTAATTTAGCATCAACGACATGTTGGTAAAGCGTGACCGACATGCTCGTGACGCATTGCATTTGTAGTAGACTACTGGACGCGTAATATAGCACCCTGTGTATATGTAATTTTGATATTTTATATTGAGCTTGTGCAGCGCATCATGTTTTTCATTATTAATGAACTGTATATAAGTATTACTCCGAGTAACAATAGATATGAAAACCAAACTAATATTAACTATTTCAATATATGAGTTATGTAATTTAAATATTTACAAATTTAAAACAGAATTCACTAGTTCTATTGTTTTAAGTTTTTACTTCTGTCAGCAGTCCTTATGACTTTTTTCTGTTAAAGGTTTGTTGTTGTGCGATAAAGATATATAATAAATTCTCCTAATTTTGTAGCCAAAATCATTGTCTGAAAGCATACTCACTTTTTGAGTTGCAGTAGATGGCAGTCGTGCGTCAGAAGGACACTACCGCATTAAAATTATCCTTAGATAACTAAGTATTCGACGATTGAATCAGACGTAGGTAAAGATGCATACAAATGTACGACCTTGTAGACTTGCATTCGTTGTGTCATTCTTATTTCTTACCGTATTGACTAGACAGATGCCCTGGATTCGTCTTTCCTTAAGCGATCTTTTATCAGATCAATAAAGCAGACGATAGTCGGCATTGCCAAGTTGAAAATACTTTACCAAGCACTTATTGGTAGCGTTTGCCATTTTTTTTAACTCTCAATGTAATGAAAAAAACACAGTGTGTCGTAAATACACATGATAGAAGTGAAACTTTGTATTACAAGGCCACATTTTAAATTAAAAAAATACAAAAAAAGCCAACGTGACGCGGTGTTCCTAGGCGGTCACCCATCCAAGTACTTATCGCTCCCGAAGTTGCTTAACTTCGGTGATCGGACGAGGACCGGTGTTTTCAACACTCTATCCAACACAGTGTTTACCCAACCAATATTAGTCACACAAAAAGGATGCCGATCAGAATTTCAATGCCCTCTCATAATTTTACTTCAATAATAAAACCCAAAAAAGTAATGTAATATACTAACAATAAACACTAGGAAACACGCGTGACTTAGTCCGCGTTAAATTACAATAACTACTAATACACATAATACATTCTTCATAAAAAAAACAATGATTTGAGATATTCCAACATATATTTTTATAACTGTATAATATATGTATACTTACATTATCCAACGTATTAGATGAACGTCGCAGCATGTTTTAGTGACAAACATTGTTTTGCAGTCGGTCACATAATAAAGAGTATGATATTAACAGCACGTATAACTTTGTCATGTAAAAATTTCACATGTAGTTTGAGATTTATTATTATTCAACATATTTCATACTTAGTTACAGTTAGTTAGTATGAACATACCTTAGTTCATACTGAATAACATACCTCTTTGTGTTAAATTTTGAGACTAGTTTTTCATTATTAATGAACTGTATATAAGTATTACTCCGAGTAACAATAGATATGAAAACCAAACTAATATTAACTATTTCAATATATGAGTTATGTAATTTAAATATTTACAAATTTAAAACAGAATTCACTAGTTCTATTGTTTTAAGTTTTTACTTCTGTCAGCAGTCCTTATGACTTTTTTCTGTTAAAGGTTTCTTGTTGTGCGATAAAGATATATAATAAATTCTCCTAATTTTGTAGCCAAAATCATTGTCTGAAAGCATACTCACTTTTTGAGTTGCAGTAGATGGCAGTCGTGCGTCAGAAGGACACTACCGCATTAAAATTATCCTTAGATAACTAAGTATTCGACGATTGAATCAGACGTAGGTAAAGATGCATACAAATGTGCGACCTTGTAGACTTGCATTCGTTGTGTCATTCTTATTTCTTACCGTATTGACTAGACAGATGCCCTGGATTCGTCTTTCCTTAAGCGATCTTTTATCAGATCAATAAAGCAGACGATAGTCGGCATTGCCAAGTTGAAAATACTTTACCAAGCACTTATTGGTAGCGTTTGCCATTTTTTTTAACTCTCAATGTAATGAAAAAAACACAGTGTGTCGTAAATACACATGATAGAAGTGAAACTTTGTATTACAAGGCCACATTTTAAATTAAAAAAATACAAAAAAAGCCAACGTGACGCGGTGTTCCTAGGCGGTCACCCATCCAAGTACTTATCGCTCCCGAAGTTGCTTAACTTCGGTGATCGGACGAGGACCGGTGTTTTCAACACTCTATCCAACACAGTGTTTACCCAACCAATATTAGTCACACAAAAAGGATGCCGATCAGAATTTCAATGCCCTCTCATAATTTTACTTCAATAATAAAACCCAAAAAAGTAATGTAATATACTAACAATAAACACTAGGAAACACGCGTGACTTAGTCCGCGTTAAATTACAATAACTACTAATACACATAATACATTCTTCATAAAAAAAAACAATGATTTGAGATATTTCAACTTATACTTTTATAACTGTATTATATATACATACTTACATTATCCAACGTATCAAATGAACGTCACACTGTTTTAGTGACAAACATTGTTTTGCAGTCGGCCACATGGTAAAGAGTATGATATTAACAGCACATATAACTTTGTCACGTAAAAATTTCACATGTAGTTTGAGATTTATTATTATTCAACATATTCCTTAGTTCATACTGAATAACATACCTCTTTGTGTTAAATTTTGAGACTATAAAATACTTGATAGGTTATCTGTGAAGCTATACCTTTGTACATACTGTGGTATTAATGTAAACTAATTCTTAAATTCGTTTTGAGGAAAAGACCCTTCATATACGAACGAACAGACCTCAAACCAACTTTTTATATTTATTGAATATAGGCTTATTATACTCACTTTGATGTTTTTATACAAACAAAATACACTAGTAAATAAATACAAGTCGATATAAGTTTATTATAATTAAACTTCAACCAACCATCACAAATATTATCAATAACTTTACTTTTGAGGGAAAAGAGGTTATCAAGTTATGAGTAAGTTATACGTAATACGCACAGACAGACGTTACATTTTCTGATATTTATAAATATAATAAATGAAACAAGACACGATCTTGATTTACCTCTTCAATACTCGTGTATATATCAAGTAGTTATAGAATTAAGTATTTAACTTTTAACCTGTTCGCGTCTTAGTCATAAGGTTGGAACGCTACCAGAAGTGTCCAGTGCCTCATTGAATTAAACCTAGTTCGTATATTCACATACCTATAGGTAATTCTAAGCGTGTTTCAAGCAATTAAATGATAATTTAGAAGTAGTTTAGTTCCAGTTTGAATAGTAGTTTGATATTGTTATAACCCGTAATAAAAAAAAATCGAGCATTACTCTTTACAAAAATATCATGTTTGAAGTAAAACATCTTATGCGAGAGTTTCAAATGCTGGTCAGCAACATTTTGTTATGACAAAAAGTGTCTGGGGTAAACACTGTGTCGGATAGAGTGTTAACTACGCCGGTTATCGGAATTTTTAAGCTCCCATAAATTAATCTATACTCAAAGCTGAAGAGTTTGTTTGCTTTAACACGCTAATCTCAGAAACTACTGGTCCAGATTTGAAAAATTAATTCAGTATTAAATAGCTCATTTATCGACGAAGGCTATAGTACTATAGTAGGCTAAGGCTATATGTCATTTCGCTAAGACCAACAGGAGCGGAGTAACAATGAAGAGAGTTTAAAAATCGGGGTTTTTTTTCTTTTTGACAGCTTCCGCTGGGTGCGCTGCGTAAACGGTAACTATTTCACACGGACGAAGGCGCGGGCAGAAGGTAGTAACTTTATAAAATTGGAAACTATTATATTCAGAGGCAAATATTGAACTGATAAAAGGTTCACATTGCACTTATGTATACTAGAAATGTTTCGATATTGTGCAGCAAAAGCAACCCACATGCTTTTTTGTAATTTAAATTATTTTGCCATTTTACCGATTTAGTATCACCGTTTTGAAAATTTTGCCGCCCCTAAAATCCTGTTGCCCTAAGCCCGGGCCTCACGGGCCTAAATCTACATCTGAACCATAGTATAATCGTAAGTGATAAATTAGTACTTATTTCATTATTCAATTTAAAATCTGCACTTATTCCCTTAAAGCAAGTGTTAATTGAATGGAAGGATTCGATTGTACAAACTTGAGGTCACTTAGTATCATGGGAGATAACCCCACTGTCTGTTGTTATATTTTATTTTTATTTTATTTTATATATTTAGCTCACCAACATAAATATTACACATGGATAAAATCATATAAATATAATTACAACATAAAATTACAGTGAACATAAAATTACAGTGTAATAATTACAATCACAGGCATGCATGACATTAATAGATGACAAAAAATAAAAACTAATTCTAATTAGGAACTATATAAATTAGATAAATTTTTACAAGTACACCATCAAGTTATGTTTTTAAGCAAGTGCCGCTTGAATGGTCCAAATGCATCAAAAAATATGTCGATGTTGTTATTTGTTCGAGATACGTCATTATACAATCTAGCCATACGTATTAACGGACTGTTATATACGGCGTTAATGGTCGCAGTTGAAATGGCAAAGACGTATAGAAACGTAAACGTATAGAATATTCTTACAGTTTTATAAATGACCCTATAATACTAACCTTCGAACATTTTTCATGTCTCTCGTCTACGTGGCCCAGCGTAACATAACTTACCTAAGTAATGACTACTAAACAAATTTACATTGTTAATACAGGTCAGGGCTGTATTTTAGAGCCTCTTTATCAGTCTCTTTCCATCGCTACTCAATGTTCATAGGTGCAAGCGAGAGTAAAAATGATAATTGTTTGCTAATACTTTGTTGCCCTTTGAACTTAATTTGAGATACATTCTTGAAGTTAAGACATTACTTATGGTAAGACAAATAGTTTCAAGTTTTTTTTAAGTATTCATTTCGTGTATAGATTAACATTTGTTCACAATTAAAACTCATATGTAAGTACTTGTGAATACACGTTAAGCATAGAAACACATTACCGATATACCGGATAGTGAGTTTAACAACCATGTCAAGCGGGTTTTAATATCTAAAGGCTATTATAGGGTGGAGCAATATGTGAACGATTGTGACGTCTGGAAATGACAACCCTCTCTGTGCATCCACTAGAAACGAATGTAACTACATATGTATGTTTTGTAAAAATATATAGCATGAATAAATAAACCAGAGAGTTTCTTGCCGGTTCTTCTCGATGACATTATAGTTTTCCGAACCGGTGGTAGCTTTGACGTTCATAAGCGCCTTCTAAGGGCCTTAATTTAATAAAGTATATTTTTATTTTGAAACGCGGACTAACTCTCAGTGTTTCTCAGTATCAATTAATTGAAGCGATGATAGCTTAGTTGAAAGCATGTTCGGACACCTCGTCGATGGACGTAGGTTTGAATCCTAGCAATTGAGTCGGAGCGAGCGGAGAAAGATAACATCGTTATAAAACCATAGCATGGTGATAGGACTTTTTCTAAGTCTACCTGGATACCCTCTAGTTGAAAGTGTGTCGCCAAGCAACTGTTGCTGTTGCACACGCACTAGAGAGTCAGTCAAGTCTCGGTTTAGCGTGTTTGCCATCTTAGACCATGTCGTCACTTAGCATCAGATGAGATTGTGGTCAAACGCTAAAATCTATAAAGTATTAACAAAAATTACTATTTCGTACCCTGCGACTTCATTTATGTAAAAATCATTTCATATTTCATAAAGACTGCGTTTCTCATTTCGATTCATTTTGGTGTCTGTAGTTGTTTTTTATTGTAAATCTTGACATGTTTACGTGATCGATTCTATGTAACCTCTGTTAACCATTATTACTAGAGTCTTGTAGAATAACGAAACGATATTTTTATGTTTTTAAGCAAGTGCCGTTTGAATGGTCCAAATGCATCAAAAAATATGTCGATGTTGTTATTTGTTCGAGATACGTCATTATACAATCTAGCCATACGTATTAACGGACTGTTATATACGGCGTTAATGGTCGCAGTTGAAATGGCAAAGACGTATAGAAACGTAAACGTATAGAATATTCTTACAGTTTTATAAATGACCCTATAATACTAACCTTCGAAAATTTTTCATGTCTCTCGTCTACGTGGCCCAGCGTAACATAACTTACCTAAGTAATGACTACTAAACAAATTTACATTGTTAATACAGGTCAGGGCTGTATTTTAGAGCCTCTTTATCAGTCTCTTTCCATCGCTACTCAATGTTCATAGGTGCAAGCGAGAGTAAAAATGATAATTGTTTGCTAATACTTTGTTGCCCTTTGAACTTAATTTGAGATACATTCTTGAAGTTAAGACATTACTTATGGTAAGACAAATAGTTTCAAGTTTTTTTTAAGTATTCATTTCGTGTATAGATTAACATTTGTTCACAATTAAAACTCATATGTAAGTACTTGTGAATACACGTTAAGCATAGAAACACATTACCGATATACCGGATAGTGAGTTTAACAACCATGTCAAGCGGGTTTTAATATCTAAAGGCTATTATAGGGTGGAGCAATATGTGAACGATTGTGACGTCTGGAAATGACAACCCTCTCTGTGCATCCACTAGAAACGAATGTAACTACATATGTATGTTTTGTAAAAATATATAGCATGAATAAATAAACCAGAGAGTTTCTTGCCGGTTCTTCTCGATGACATTATAGTTTTCCGAACCGGTGGTAGCTTTGACGTTCATAAGCGCCTTCTAAGGGCCTTAATTTAATAAAGTATATTTTTATTTTGAAACGCGGACTAACTCTCAGTGTTTCTCAGTATCAATTAATTGAAGCGATGATAGCTTAGTTGAAAGCATGTTCGGACACCTCGTCGATGGACGTAGGTTTGAATCCTAGCAATTGAGTCGGAGCGAGCGGAGAAAGATAACATCGTTATAAAACCATAGCATGGTGATAGGACTTTTTCTAAGTCTACCTGGATACCCTCTAGTTGAAAGTGTGTCGCCAAGCAACTGTTGCTGTTGCACACGCACTAGAGAGTCAGTCAAGTCTCGGTTTAGCGTGTTTGCCATCTTAGACCATGTCGTCACTTAGCATCAGATGAGATTGTGGTCAAACGCTAAAATCTATAAAGTATTAACAAAAATTACTATTTCGTACCCTGCGACTTCATTTATGTAAAAATCATTTCATATTTCATAAAGACTGCGTTTCTCATTTCGATTCATTTTGGTGTCTGTAGTTGTTTTTTATTGTAAATCTTGACATGTTTACGTGATCGATTCTATGTAACCTCTGTTAACCATTATTACTAGAGTCTTGTAGAATAACGAAACGATATTTAGTCTGAAGTATACTCCAAAATTGTTATCTGCCAATAAAAGTCTCATCGAAATCTCTTCGACCATTTGTAACCTTCAAAGACAAATAACACCCACTTCAATCTTATTCATATTTTAATATGATTCATCATATTAAAGTCATTTGTCCATAATCCGCTCTCGCTTTTCAGCACTACCGGAGCGGCACGATAATCGGTTTTCAATTTGTGGTGTGTATTATCAAGAAAGGTAGTGCTTCCTTTATATCGACAACGGCCGCGGAGAAGACTTATCAAGTATGTGACCTGCGGTTATAAAGAAATACTTTCGGCGTTTATTTTAAAGGGATATCTACCTCCAGTCAATTTACACAGTCCATTGTCTACGTAAGGTACCCGGCTTATATGGGTTGCCACCTCACGTTCATTAATCCTGATTATCATGATTTTATTTCATATTTGTTCTCACGAGTACAGAGAAGTACATAGAGTACTTTAATTCACAAATAAATATTCTTCCTGGAGGATAGGTCAGATCTATATTAACTCGCTTAAAGTCGTAGGCATACGTAGTAAATAATAAATTGGTATGTGGATTGATATCTATAGCACATTCATAATTCATAAATTGGTTGAGAGATTGTTATATTTGGCAACCAATCTTTTTCTTGCTACTGCCATTGTCGAGTAGGTAATAATAATGTGTCGTACGATAATTTCTATGTTCTAACAAGATGGTGGTCCTTTGTTCGAACTTACCAGGGAATTTTTGAGGCGTCGCAGAATTCATGCGCCGTAGCATTATTTTCCATCCATTTCCCATATGTGCAATTACTGAACTATATTACGTAAAATACCACCAATATTACAAAGTATAGAGTCAAATGATATATGATTATGAATAGAATAAAAGCCGAAACATGACAGACTAAGACTCCGCCGAAAACTCTATAAACTGTTTAATGGGATCTATTAAATCAGGCTGCAGAAGTAGTCTTGGAAACTATAGACCTATTTCTGTACTTCCGTCCTTAAGTAAAATTTTTGAAAAGTTATTAGAGTTAAAGTAAATTAGTAGACTATTTCAATGTGCAAAAGTTTCTGGATGGTCGACAGTTTGGTTTCACGAAATTGAAATCTGCTACTAACGCAAGTACAACGCTTATCTATACTAATATTATAAAGAGGTAAAGTTTGTGACGTTGTGAGTTTGTGACGTTGTGGCGTTGTAAGGGGTAATCTCAGGAACTACTGGTCCGGGGGGAGCAGCGCCGCCTTCTGGCGGTGGCGGTAGGACCGGACTTATCGCTGCCGAGCGTGGTCTCGGCCATGCGAGGAGGTCATCTCGCAGAAGAAGGAGGCGGAGAGGGCCCGCGACCCTCAAAGTGGCCGTCTCCGCCAAAGGAGGACACGCAGGAGGAGAAGGCGCTTCGCCCAACTCCTCCTGCCACCGTAGCCGGACCTGAGGGGATGGGTCGGGGGGCCACCTCCTCATTGCACAGGTGATACGCCACACTCCCGGGAGAGAGGGTGGGTTATGTCCGAGTCGCACGGACTAAAACCCCACGGTGTACCGACAGACCGTTTTGTGGGGGCGGCAAGGGATCGTTCAAGCTAATCAACCTTGTAGAGCCGCCCCCACGGTCCGCCCGCGGTTTTAGTCCGTGCGACTCGGACATAACCCACCCTCTCTCCCGGGAGTGTGGCGTATCCATAAGGGATTTCCCCACGTTAAAAAAAAGGAACTACTGGTCCGATTTGAATAATTTTTTCAGTGTTATATAGCTCATTCATCGAGAATGGTTATAGGCTATATATCATCACGCTAAGGCCAATAGAAGCGGAGCACAGATGAAAAATGTTTTAAAATCGGTTGTTTTTTTTTTCCTTTTCAAAGCTTCCGCTGCGTCTTAGCCCAAAATAACTATTCCACGTGAACGTAGTCACGGACAGAAGCTATTAACTAATTATATTATCTATACTAATATTATAAAGAGGTAAAGTTTGTGACGTTGTTACGTTGTAGGGGGTAATCTCAGGAACTACTAAACCGACTTTGAAAATTCTTTTACCAAAACAAAGCCACGTTATTTATGAGTGTCATAGGCTACATATCATCACGCTAAAAGCGGAGCAACAATGAAAAATGTTTTAAAATCGAGGTATTTTTTCCTTTTGAAAGATTCCGCTGCAACTT
The DNA here is from genome assembly GCA_015888305.1 of Antheraea pernyi. Lineage (NCBI taxonomy): Eukaryota > Metazoa > Arthropoda > Insecta > Lepidoptera > Saturniidae > Antheraea > Antheraea pernyi. The sequence continues at coordinate 38,571 of MU159192.1, forward strand.
AGCCCAAAATAATTATTCCACGCGTGCGAAGTCACGGGCAGAAGATTTAGGTTAGATTATATTATCTATAATCTATACTAATATTATAAAGAGGTAAAGTTTGTGAGGTTGTAGGGGGTAATATCTGGGGAGCCGGAGAAAAATGGTCGAACGAAAATGTTTCTTACGAACGCTGCCTTAATTATGAGATATATATGATTGAGTTCTAGAGAAAAGTTGTAGCTTGATAATGCCTGTTACCGCCCAACGAAGTGGGCACGGGTCGGCTAGTAAGTTATATATTTAGGGCCTGGGAGGGCTCGCATGATGCAATTGGTGCGTTCTGCGATCTGTCTAAGGCCTTTGATTGCGTTGACCATAGTACGCTTATTCTAAAATTAAAACATTATGGTATTTGTGGATCTTCTCTCGACCTTCTAGTCTCTTATTTAAAAGATCGTTGTCAGAAAGTGAGCATACAAGGGGCAACATCTGCGGGATCCTTTACGCGAATTGGCGTCCCACAGGGCTTTATTCTAGGACCGTTCGTGTTTTTAATATACATAAATGATCTGCCGCTATGGTCAATAACTGTGCTGACATGGTGTTTTTTGTAGATGATACTTCAATTATATTTAAAGTAAAAAGGACAGTTTCAGAGGCTAGGCATGTAAATAATATTTTAAACAAAATTTCTCATTGGTTTGCAATAAATAACTTAGTACTTAATACAAGTAAAACAAAATGTATGAGATTTATTTTGCCTAATGTGTCACAGGTTGATAGTAGCATCAAAATCGAAAGGAATTTTGTAGGGTTAGTTGATAATACTGTATTTTTGGGTATCACACTAGATTCAAAATTACACGGGGTGCTCAAATTAAACAATTGGCAAGTAAATTAAGTTCTGCTGCATTTGCAGTACATAAGATTCGCTAGCTAACTGATATTGCCACTGCTAGGTTAGTCTACTTCGCCTACTTCTATAGCTTAATGTCTTCTGGCATTCTGTTGTGGGAGACAGCAGCTGAGGTAGACACCATATTTTTGTTACAAAAACGGGCAGTTCGAGCAATTTAACATATGGGACCACGCGAATCCTTAAAGACCAAGTTCAAGGAATACGATAACTTGACTCTGCCCTCCCAATACGTTCTTGACAATTTAATGTATGTCCGTAAGAACCTTGAAAAGCTAGATTTCGTAAAAAAACCGGCACAATCTAAATATTAGAAATTGTGACAAATTGGTAACCCCACGTTTTAAACTTAGTAAAACCGGTAATCGTTCTTTACAGTGTTAGATTTTACAACAAAATCCCAAAGGATATTACCGATTTGCCGGATTGCGAATTTAAGCGTTATGTCAAGCGGGTTTTGGTGCCAAAAGGCTATTATAGAGTGGATCAATATGTGAACAATGTTGATGTCTGGATTGATTCATCTCTGTGCAACCATTAAAAACGTTTGAGACAACTACTATTATTATTTAGAATATATTATTATTCTAAATATTATATATATATTTGTTAAAAAGATAAACCAGATCGAGTTTCTTGCCGGTTCTTCTAGATGACTGGGTTGTTTTCTGAACCGGTGGTAGTTTTGACGTTCATAAGTGCCTTCTTAGAGCCTAAATTGAATAAAGTGTTTTTGATATTTATGATTTTGATTTATTAATAGTTTATTACATATGTGAAGGCCCTCATCATATACATTTCTGTTGTAAAGAAGAAGTTGTCTCGTAGTTTTATTCTAAAGGAAGAAATTAAAAAGATTGACTGCTAGACTATTTGATTGTGTACAACTGTGGAGGTAACCTATCTAGAGCTGACCTCGGATAAGATTGCAGTACTGCGTGGGCCCATCGATCGCTTAAGGTTATGCAGTGTACATAAACAGGCAGACATATATAAACGAAAAGTACCATCAAATGCGCCACCTTAGTCAACTACTGTATCTTTGTCCAAATTTAATTTACAAGCAAATCCGTCGCGAAAATGTATAATATTTATGATAACACAGATTATTTTAATGGATGGATAGATAGTATTTGTGATACCACTATGTATTATTACATATGTTTCTTTCTAAGTATACTCAGTAACTTGTACGGGTAACTATGCAGTTACAAAATGATGTTTATAAAAAAGTTTATATGATACTAAATCGATTTTACAATTGAAAGTTTTATTTATTTCAAAACATGTACAGATTCTTAGTTCAACTTCGTGGCATTTATATTCGCGAAAAGAAGCGGAGCCAGCAATGTTGGCTAAAAGTCCAGATAAAAGTGCTCGCCCCCAAAATCACTCAAAAATAGAAAAAAAATTGTTTTTTTTTTGCAAAACAAATACATATGGTTACAAAAGTAAAAAATCACATATATTTCAGTAGAATAAAGTCAGATGGGGCAAAGTTGGTGAGTTGTTTCTTGTTTCGCTTTGTTGAAACAAAACTAAAATACTTTATGCATTTTAAATTTCCTACCAGTTATTCGACGAAGAATCCAGTCATCGAGAAAAGCATGTAACAAACTTGATCGGGGTACTTGTTTTTTTAATATTTATTAAGTTATTGTCTATAATCGTATACTATTATTTTAGCGTATTTACGTTAAGAGGGTCAAGGTCAGACATGACTATTGATTATACAACGTGTGATAATAATATTACAGAATACCACTTTGGTATGCTGCTTCAACGCTTTGCCCTGAAAACTGATAATATATTTCGCTACCTTATTGTTGGACCCAACAATATTACTTAAAAAAAACTGTTACTGATTTTCCTGCTGAATGCTGAACCTTTACAAAATTTAACTTACCTAAGTTTCTACTGTCATCTATATCTGCTAATAAACAAATTTGCTTTTCGCGTTTATGTTTTCTAAGATTTTCTTATACTTTATAATTGTTATCGTTGGAGCACAATCTCATCTCATGTTAAATGACGTAGCCGTCTAAGTCAGTAAACACGCCAAACCTAATGATTGGCTTCCAAGTGAAACTGCAGTAACACACCAACAGATGCTTGGCGACAGTTTTTCAAGTTGACGGCGGACTTAGAAAAAACCCCTACTTCTTCTAAACTACTGTCTTTTATGTTCTAAGCTAGAGAACTAATCTTGATACTATTCTCACTGTAATTTAGAGAATATATAATAGAGAAGGTCGTTGTATTCTAATAAAGTTATGGGAAGTTTTTTTTTTCGAACTGACTACGATATTGGCCTTAACAGCTTCACCAGACTACTAAGGCGAGCGCTTAAGGCACTCAGCCCATTTTATTTGACAACTAACCCAAGGGTGCACGGCACACCTAGGCTTGGGCTGTTGCCTGATACATGCAATTTTTAACGCTTATATATTTTTTATTTTTTTAACGTAGGGAAATCCGTTATGGATACGCCACCCTCCCAGAGGAGAGGGTGGGTTATGTCCGACTCGCACGGATTAAAACCCCACGGTGTACCGACAGACCGTCATTGTTGGGGTGGCAAGGGATCGTTCTAGATAATCTACCTTGTAAAGGGCTCCACGCCGAGGGAACGGACTTAGGCTAGAGCTGCTGCCGAGCAGGGCCTAATCTAGTGTGCGAGAGCGAAATTGACCCCCAGACCACGGCGGCGTGATCTGTGTGTGAACACGCTCTGTTTGGAGAAACAGGCCGGTATTGATCGTTCACTGCCGTTATTTCATAGGGAGGGTCGATAAAAATATATCGCGGATGTCTTGTGTAATGGGCAGCGTTCGGATAGGGGTTCGTATTTATTTATTTATTGAACACCAACACAAGTAGGATTCTGTAATAAAAATATGCGTTACTATTTATGTGTCAATTTCGACTGCTGAATGCTCCGACTGCTGGATGCACCCACCATGCCATATATAATAATTGCTCCGAGTGCCAATATAATTCAATAAACAAATCCTGAAATTGAAATATCCGTCACGAACACTATAATTAATATGAAGATTCAAAAGGGGACACAATTATTTCATTGTTTATTCAAATCCTCGATCTTTTTGAAATTTATTTAGAGGTTTTTATGGGTTTATCAGCATAATGGTAACCTTTAAGTCTTTAAGTCATCTGATGTTAAGTGATCACCACCGTCCATGGACACAGACAACACCAGATGAGTCTCAAGTGAGTTGCCACCCTTTGGAGGAAGGGTTAGAGGAGGGAGTGGGAGAGGAGAGAGGAGAGGGAAGGGGAGGTGGGCCTCCGGCGCTCTCACTAACCGAACGAAACGCAACAATGCAAGCACTGTTACTTCACGTCGGTTTTCTATGAGAGTGTGGTACTACCCCGGGCGAGCCGACCTATTCATGCTAAAACCAGTAATAGTTTCAGGGTGGCTCTACCACCATAAGAAAAATCTTAATTTAATTTTAGTAAAAAGAAGGAGTCTTTACACTAATTCATCTTTTCCTTGCTTTTTTAAAAGCAAATAATTCCACGTTCAAGTCGAATAAATAATTTTACTAGAATTATAGTCAGTTCAAAATTCAATCATGTTAAAAATCTACTTAGATGCTAAATTAACTGACTTGGGCGCACTAACGGCTGGTGATGGCAGCATCTTAATTGGCTTCGAGCGCTCTCTTTAATTAACTATAGCGCTGTGTCCATGATCCGGCTTGTAAAATTAATATTTTTTTGTGTATTTGCCGTGAATTAAAATACGTTATGCGTGTATCCATATAACTATTAAAAATAGTGTGTTAAAAGAACAAAGATCTTTAACCCCTGTCCAAAACCATAAAAAGTAGTAGTTACATCTGAGAGTAATTTGAGATTTGAAGCAGAATTTTATATGATTAATTGGTAAAATTAAAATAAATAAAAGAAAATTAATCTAATATAATGAGAATACGGGCAATAACGATTAGTCAATTTCTCCATTTAGTTCCTTTCTAAACATGGCGATGTTTGCTGCGAATAAGTCAACATTTGTATTTAGTTTCGATGTGCTGTTAAACTCACGAGTTAATCTGTGAAGTGGTGCGTTTTTACCTAGGTTAGAATTACTGTGAGTTTCTTTGATGATACTTATAAATCTTGTAGATCTAGGGAGTCTCGTGGGTATAGCAAAGTTGAGGTTTGACAGGAGATAGGGAACGTCGACTAAGCCATTCGCTAATTTGTACAAGAAAAGAAGATCGAAAGTGCGTCTACGTTCTGACAGCGACTTAATTTTGAAATGGCTGAGCTGATCAGAATACGAGCGGATAGCCTTTGCTAAATTACAAGAGAAAACTTGTTCAAATTACATTAAAAATAATCTTACAAATGCCACCTAATGTAGTAAGACAATAATGAGCCAAGGGAGTAGTTCGATGAAGCTATTAAGGCCTTGCCTTGCCAAGAGCCAAGGCAAAACAAATAATTGATAAGTGTCTTAATTATTTAAGATACATTTGTTTATATACGATATATATATATATATATATATATATATCCTACTATACTACACATACTACTACTATATATATATATATACTACTATACACCGAGTGCTCAGGCGAAACGTGACATCCATGTAGCCATGTAGCCGGCGTTCATCGATTTATAAGACGTTATCACGACAAAAATATATGTATCACTTAGAAACGGCTGCAACTATTTAGCCAATTTTTTTTTTGTTATGTTTATTATTTTGTTATGTTTGTTAACTTTGTATTCACATACAAAGTTTGTATGAAAGAAATTGTTTGAAAAATCGTACAGAAAAAATTAGCTAACAGATTAAGTTCGGCTGCATACGCAATACGTAAAATTCGCCAGCTTACAGATATTGCCACTGCTAGGTTAGTCTACTTCGCTTACTTCCATAGCCTAATGTCTTATGGTATTCTGCTGTGGGGGACGGCTGCTGAGGTAGACACCATATTTTTATTACAAAAACGGGCAGTTCGAGCAATATATAATATGGGACCTCGCGAATCATTAAAAACGAAGTTCCAGGAATTCGGTATCTTAACTCTACCCTCCCAATACATTCTTGATAATTTAATGTATGTCCGTAAAAACTTTGAAAATGTGCATTTTGTAAAAGACCGGCATGATCTAAATACTAGAAACTGTGACAAACTGGTCGTCCCATGTTTCAGACTTAGCAAAACCAGTAATAGTTTCTTAGGTAATAGTGTTAGGTTTTACAATAAAGTCCCAAAACATATTACCGATTTGCCGGACTGTAAATTTAAGCACCATGTCAAGCGGGTTTTAGTGTCGAAAGGCTACTATAGAGTGGATCAATACGTGAACGATGGTGACGTCTGGAATTGACTCCTCTCTGTGCATCCACTAAAAACGGTATTGTAACGTATAATGTATTTGAAATATATATATATATGTTAAAAAGATGTACCCAATCGAGTTTCTTGCCGGTTCTTCTCGGTGACTGGGTTGTTTTCCGAACCGGTGGTAGTTTTGACGTTCATAAGCGCCTTATTAGGGCCTAAACTGAATAAAGTATTTTTGATTTGATTTGATTTGATCAGAATACGAGTGGATAGGCTTTGCTAAATTACAAGAGAAGGTCAAACGCCACATGAAGCGCTTTTGAACACTCTCGATCCTATTTTTTTAAACCTCGTAAAAGGGATTCCATACGACACTGCAGTATTCCAAATGACTTCGTACTAAAGAATTGTATAATACTATCTTCGTTCTAGAATGTCTGAAATCCCTACAATTACGCAAAACAAAGCCCAGGCACTTAAAGGCTTTATTACATACATTATCAATGTGCCTATTCAGTCGTAACTTGTTATCTAATGTAACCCCAAGTCTCTTATGAACGTTACTTCTTTGAGATAATTATTATTAAGTTTATAATTAGTATCGGGGTTACTTTTTTTTCTGGAGAAATGTATAAAGTTTGCGGCGGATACCACTAACGGACTAGGATGATTCACGGTTTTTTCAAAATAACTAATCGTAAGTGATTTTACGTACGCCCAGATAGAAGACATCTCTAGGTCCATATGAAGATCAACTCTCGGGGCGGAGCACCAAACACTTTACGTAAAACGCGGTTTTGAAGAACCAGCAACTTATGAAAATTATCTTTCGACATATGCGCAAAAAACAAGACAACTATAAGTCATAATAGGACGGATACATATCTTATACAAAGTGAGCTTGTGTCTGAGGGACATCTTACTCTTACAACAAAACAAAGTATGGAGGCGACCCAAAACCATAGCGGCTTTGTTTCGCACTCTGTCTATATGTGAACGAACGAACTTTAAATGTTTATCTAATGTAACACCGAGATATTTGACCTCGCCGGCCCAAGGTATATCGGTTCCGTATAGCCTGATGGGCTCGAGGTTATTACCTTCTCAGGATTACCTTTTTTATGTCATAGGGGGCAAACGAACAGGTGGGTCACCTGATGTTAAGTGATCACCACCGTCCATTTACACTAACAACACCAGAGGAGTCGCAAGTGCATTGTCACCCTTTGGGGGGAAGAGTTAGGGGAGGGAGAGGAAGAGGAGAGAGGAGAGGGGAGAGGAGGTGGGCCTCCGGCGCTCTCATTGACCGAACGAAACGCAACAATGCAATCACTGCTACTTCACGTCGGTTTTCTATGAGAAGGTGGTACAACCCCGGGCGAGCCGACCCATTCATGCTGAAACCAGTAATAGTTTCAGCGTGGCTCTACCACCATTTACTACTTCTATGCATCACCTACGAAACCATTCACCGAGTGTGCAAACAGCCTTTTCGATGCGCTTCCTAAGGAAGTCCAACCGCCAGCCGGAAGCGTAAATAACGGTATCGTCAGAATAACAACCTACTTCGACCCCCGGAGACCCAGGTGATGAGCAGATTGAAGAGCGAGGGCGCGAGTATGGAGCCCTGTAGTACACCTGAGCATATCGGATGGGACGCAGACAGTTCACCATCCATTCTAAAACGGAAAGTCCTATCAGTGAGATGCGAATGATATGAACTAGCCTATCGGATACGCGAGATTAACATAACTTATATATGAGCCCTTCATGCCAAACCTTATCAAAGGCCTTGGCAACATCGAAGAAGACTGCAATTGTGCGTTTTGGTTTACGTTTTGGATCGGCATTAAAATTAGAGACAATGTACTCCGTGAGGTGGTGTACTTGATTCGTGCAAAGTGTTTGGCGCGAAATCGGCGCCGCTCGTATAATTTACTTAATGTATCTAATAAGAGATTTCTATATAGATATCTAATAAGAGAATCCAAAAGGAAAAAGACGCATAGGAAGACCCCACACGAGATGGCAAGATAACATCAAAAGAACAGCGGGCCCAGACTGGCTAAAAGTGGCTTAAGATAAGGAAAAATGGACGTCTTTGGAGGAGGCCTTCACCCGAACAGGGGTTTTTGCAAAAAAATATATATAAAAGGATAGTTATAAGAGTATGATTATCATGTAAATATTTATGTTTAAGTTTATGTTTAATTTGTAAAAAATATAAGGCTTTTTTATTTTATTTTATTATTTATTATCTAATAAGCTAATAGGGCGATAGCTATCAGGAAGCGTAGCTTTTTTGCAGGGCATGTGAATGCCTATCACTACGGCCTCCTTCAGGCCTTCAGGCGGCTGGAAAATGTCCCTGGGACATGTCTGCATTGAAGATGCAGGCCAATAGCGCTATGATGCGATCAGGAAGGAGTCTCAGTACTTCGTTCCTGATCCCATCGGGACCTGGGGACTTCCTAAGCTTTAAACGCTTGATGGCATCCGATACTTCATCAAAAGTAACGGGGGTAGAGTATCCGCCGGGGGAGACGCGAGTGCGCGCTCTACCGAGGATTCGATCGATCCAATATGTATAGGAAGTTATGGGAAGTTTTCGGTCGCTTACGTGGATAATGCTGGCTAAACCCTATGAGATATATCAATATAATATACCACGGCCACTGTATCACGTTACCACAGAAAAGTCCACGATGGTATATGTGTATGTGCTAAGAGTAACTCAATGATTTTTATCTTTTACATATTACAGAGAAATAATGGGTTATTTACGATGGTATTTTGAGAAATATATAATCAAAATCCAATAACATAATTTAAATACGTTTTGTATTCAATGTAGAGTAAAACTGCCCTTTAAAATGTGTTATTTTAATAAACATCTTATCAGATATATCAGGGGAGATACTATTAACCTGCGTCCGTACTATTGACTACTGTTGATCCGTACTAATGACTGGCTATTTACTATTCACCTCGTTTTAAGACATCATTGGTTGGAGGTATCGATTGTTGATGTAAACTTGATTAGTATTGAATCCCAGTCAACTTTGGCTGAATGCCTTATAAAGTGACCGACGATACTGAGTATCCTCGCTTAAACAGTTGATGTAGTCAGAAGATGTGAAGATTTTTTATATAACTTCCACAATTATGATAAACAGTAAATATCAAAACGTCAAAAATGGATCAAGATTATATAGATAGTTCTCGCAATCAGGTGAAGCGGCGCCGGATTCCATAGTATATTAATCAAGGATTTGTTCTTTGGAATAAACTCCCAGCAGCGATGTTACCGGATTAAAATATCATACAAACCTTCAAGAAACGAACCTATTCCCTTCTCAAGTGCCATGGGCGGCGGTGATCACTTACAATCAGATGACCCACATGTTCATTTGCCTCCAGTCACATAAAAAGTACAGGCAGCCATAAGGACTACCCACAGAAGGGAAAACTGAAAACAATGGAATAACTGTATTATCTTTTAAATTAATTATAGTTCAAAAAATATATTACGAGAGCGTTATGATGGTTTACAAGGTCCTATATTGTAAATGTTAAGTTACAAATAATTAAGCCATTATGGTTGTAAATCGCAGTTCTGACAACTCAAAGGAGCTGACGTCACTAATTTGTACTGCTAGTATGAACGTGTAAAGTCTATTAGAATAAAATAAAATAATGATGAATATTTATAATACCAGACGTGATTTCAAACTGATATCGTGTTTTGCAGAGTTTCATATAAAACGACCTCAGCAAATAATTTGCATTAAATAATGACAATAGTTAAGTTCATTTAATAGTGAAGAGACTTTAATGCGACGATGGTCTAGTGGTGGCACGTCCAGATACTCTGCCGATACAAGTACAAATAATAATGGTATTGCAAACTAGGCTTCTTTTCAAGCTTAGCCTGCTGTGAATTACAAATTCAGATAATGTCAACCAAGCTGTTATAGAGAAGAGTTCACATTTTTTGGTGCTACGTATACAAGGTGGTAACATTTTGGCTACCACGGAATTTCTTCAAAATATGATAAATTACTTAGGGCATTGGATTTTAATTCAGAGATAAAAGATACCATACATACACCTAAAATATGTTATGAAAATTGGCACACCTAAACGTATTTCCATAGCGACTATTTTATTTTTATTATAACTCACCACTAGATGGCGTTACAGTGTATTTGATCACCAGCAACGTTTTGTTGTAATTTAACGCGAGTAAATTCAATTACTAATAAATATTTTTAATATTTAAAAATAAATAAATAAATGAGGTCTTTATACAAACTACCAAGGATCGAATTAAAATCACATTACAGTTCTTAAATAATTTAATATTAATAGAAATACTTTAAATTATAATCCAAGAGTGTGAACACGTTTTAATTTGATTGTAATTAATTTTTTACTCACCTTTATATCCGTAATTGTTGAAATGCAAATTTAAGAACAATGGACAAATAAATAAAAGACGTAATAATATTCATAATGAAATCTTCATATATAATCATACTCATCGTGATTCTTATTACATTAGTGTTATGTATACGTTTGAATTCATTTCCGCGTATGAAGGCAGTTTTATTTACTGCAAATCGAATGAAAATATAAATTAAAAAAGTTGTTTCGTCTGGTCTTGTTTATTTATTTTCTTCAAAACTTCTTGAATATAACTAAGAACATATGATTTTAAATAAATATATTTACTCAGATCGAACAATGTATGGTTTTTTTATTACTGCGTATCTTACTACATACATAAATATTAAAAATGCCTTCATTTCCTATCTCGTTAAAATATTAAAACTCTAGAATATTCTAAATATTTACTTACAAGTATGAATGAAAAAATATAAAATATATTATTCCTTTATTTAATTATGTCTTTTTTTTACATTTTTTGTACCCACGTATTTCATTCTTTGGCATATGGAAACGCAATAACAATTACACTATACATATCTATATGGCTTTGACAAAGGACGGAAAATACATTTTTTATTACATACTTTATCTCGTAACAATAATCGTGTGGGAACGGTGACAAGTATTGACAAGAAAACTGAACATTTAAAGACTTTGTATACATGATTTGAATTTGCAATTACCTGTATATAAGCCCGGTTATACATCCTGTCTGCTACTATTTTAGAAGAGGATGCCACTCGTTTATCTTTACAACAGAATCCAAGAATAGCGGGTGAGCGTCTAGAGATTAGAACAGCTGACCACTTTACGTAAATTGTCACTACACCTAACGAACCATTTATACGTGGCCTCCATTTAAAGTCGACTCTGAGCTGTGGCTAACAAACATACAACATTACCTTCGATAAATGACGTAACCCGATGCTGCAATACATCGCTATAGGAGACGCGCTACGCATAGATAAATACTTGAAAAAAATAACTCTCACCAAATGTCTTGCGTAAAAATTTGCATACGACGCTCGTATCGAACTAAACAAATTTAAACGACAAACATTGTGACACACCTCAGCAGTCGTTACACAATCGACCTCAATGCAATGAATGTGGCACGGTTGAGTACCAACTAACTGGTTGTCAAAACTTGAGTTTTGAGGTCATATATCTCACATAGACGACCTTCTAACACCATCGATTCCCACCACGGATCACCTTCGCACATCTTACGAAAGTGAAACTTAAACGAAATCTTTCGTAATCAATATTAATAAGATGATTATGTCATTTAAATAAAAGATGTCACTGTTTATCGAATATTTGTTTCATTTATAGTTTGATAAATGAAAAGCCTTTTCGAGTTTTAACTTGATTTTCATTTGATTCTATTAAACAAATAATTAAAATCTATAACCGCCGCATTAGTGACGTAGAATTGAAAACGGAAAGCAATTTTATATGGCCTTCTATAACATAATTCAACAAAATCAAATTAAAACTCGAGAAGACGGTTCATTTCAATGCAAATGCAGAATTACATCTGCGTTTGCTTTGCTTGTTTGCGTCGTACCGTATCATTCTTACAATATTTAATATAAAACTAAAATATTATTTGTGGCAAAGAGGTTATCTTCTATTACTATCAATTTAAACATCATTAAGCTGGTTGGTCAAGTTAAGTAACCCGTTTACATCCATCATTATGTTTAATTACCACTGATAACAATAGTTGTAACACTAAAATATATATATATCAAAGGGGTCATTACAAAAATTATATAAAATTATAAGTTTAAATTGGTGGGGCTGCGAGGTCACTCGGTCCTATGGATTCATACCTCCTAGGTAGAATCATGTTCGTGAGTCAACAGGTACCTACACTACAACCGTGACGTGATTCATTGAGTTAAGTAGGAAATAACTGATCAGGCCCACTCGCATAACAACGTCTCAATTTAAACTTCGACCTAAGACCTGCAAATTAAAATTAATTCGAATATATATCTTAATAAACATACACACAACTCTTAATTCTATGAAACAAAGATATCTTTATCTCCTTACATTCAAGGAAATGAACTTTATTTCGTCTAGAGATGCCTTAAAAGTGAACTTTGTAAGTGTTCATAAAGTTATATCAGACCATCGTGTCGTATCGGAGGAAATTCAGTCATTCACAATAAAAATAAAATGAAATATCGGATCGTTTATCGTAAATCGTAAAATAAAACAAATAAAAAAATTGCAACCGTCAGAATACACAATGGGAAAAGAAAGCTATATAGAAAAATCATACTATAGTGAAAGACCTTATGTCAAAAGCGACTTGATTTACCTCAAACCTAAAGGCACAATCGGCGGTACGTTTAGAAGACTTGCACTAAATTAACATTCCGTCTCTCCTTCCTTCCTCTCGTGGATGTAATGCTCTACTTCTCTCAACAAATGGAACAGTCTCCAAGCTAACACGACACCGACTATTTCAACAATAGAAATGATAAGTGACGCGCCGGCAACGGAAGAACTGATAATTTTCGTATAAACTGATGCAACTTTTGCACATCCCAATCTCTCGTTAGCTTCCTTATCAGTGAAATCACAGACCGAACGGTAGTAGCTATCCTGGCAGCACGTCAATGGAAGATCGTTCCTCCAACTTCTGTAATCTCTCGCGTCGTTCGCTCCACAGCAACGTAGCTTCCTTTCAATCCTTCCAAACTGTTTGAAGACGTCCGGATTCGATTGCGAATTATAAAATCCATCATATACTGTGTCCTTTATGAATCTGTCTGTATCGTCACCGTCAACATAAACGAAGATCAGAGCAGCTGCAATGACTTGCCCGACGATTATCATAATAAGGAAGATACCGTAAATACCAAGTAATCCGCGGCTTTCATGATTCGTGCCGCACCATCCACAAAAAGCGACGAGCATAATAAACAAACCAAGTAATATAAAGAGCCATGGCGCCACCTGCGGCCAATACACTCTATAGTCCAGTAAATAGTGGTTACTGTTCCTCAAACTGACAAATTCAGACAACTGCACAAAGAACCATATCCCGGTCGCGGCTGTGACCAGTCCGAACACTGCGTATATCACGTTCACGACATAGAGCACGTTTTTTATAAGGTCTTCTTTACCCATTGCGTTTGTTTATAAATCGGTCACGTTATCGTGCGCGCGCGCAGATGGTTGTTAACGAAATGAGAGGTGTAGATGTTATGCAAGTAGTTTTATAAATTACTGCCGCGCCTTAATGCCAATGTGCATTTACGTGAATCGCGAACTGTCATACATTATTGATGTTTTGACTGACGTTTTATTTATTATTTTACACTTTATTTTTAATAGAAAGCGTCAAATTAAGTGATAATATTGATATAGCCGAAATAAAGTTTACACTTTGTCTTCAATATTGAAATAAAATTAAACTTAATGAAACAGACACTAAACAGAACGTAAGTGCAATATAATAAACAACTGTATAAAATAAAATAAGGAAAATCATATCGTCTGAGTGTAACATGACTACCAAACCACAATTACTACTTAGTTATTTGTACCTACTAAATTGCGACCATTAAGTAATTTAGACTAATGTTATTTATTATGAGTAACATACATTTACAATAGGTACTACCTGATGTAACAAAATTACAAATTACCTATTGCCTACATCGAGTGACTAAAGTAAATTATTACTCTGCTTTGATAATAAATGTAATGGCCATGTGAAGCTAATTTTTTAAAATATCTTATAGATATTCAAATAGTGGTACCTAGCACTTATTCGTTTTTCTTATATTCCGCAAGGAACGTGTAAGGAGACTAGGTCTTGATTCCTAATTCGTATATTAAGGGCTTGAACAATATTGTCGCATAAAACTGCCACAAACTGTAGTATAGGACAAACTAATATTGTAAATGCAAACAAGAATTTGTTTGTTACGCTTTCACGCTTTAAATATTCAACCGATCATAATGAAATGTTACGTATACGTTTGCAGGGGTACAGAAATGAAGATACATTGCATCCAGAAAAAAGTAACGTTCATGAAGGATAGATCAAATCTACTTACTCGAGCGAAGCCGTAAGGTATAAAGTAGAATTCTATAAACAAAATAACTAAATAAGAAAGTATCAAATGAATAATGATGTTAACAATTTTTTATTTTGTAGTTTATTTGAAAAAAAAAACCATTTACACTGGTAACACATCCATTCTAATTTTAATACAAAACTAAGTAATAATAACATTTTTTTTATCACAACCTAACAACAAAGAGCACTCGTTGATATACATTATACAGTGGCAAATCTTAGTTTCAAAGTATTTAATCAACTAAACAGTCAATTTGACAACGGACATTTTCTGTCAGTTTAGATTGACAACATTGCTTGAACGTACACGGCCGTCCTTAAATTCGGACCTCAGAAGGTTCGCGCGTTCCACGCTCTCGTAATATATGTGTATGTACCTTATCTATGACACACTTTCATGGTTTCTATGGTAGGCATTTAGCACCATGGGGAATGCATTTCATAATCCCATAACATAGTAAGTTATTTCTTTATTTACTCTTCAATGTAAGTTGAGGAAAAGTACAAACCACAGCTTGAAATTTGTTATTATATTATGTTATGTTATTGCTGTATTACTCTGATATATGTGGTAGTAAGAATATAGAACATGATTGTGGTACTTTTCCTCCATTTTTATGTTGAATCACGATAATTCTACGCTTTAAGACTGTTTATTATATTATTTTCCATCCATTTCAGTTGTGCACAATAACCAGACTATATCACGTAAAATGTCACCAGTATTACAAAATATAGAGTCTAATAACACAAGATTATAATGAAGACAATATATGCGGGCAGCCGGATGATAAGTGGTTACAGTAACGTATGGACGTTTGCAATACCGGGTGTATCAGGTGTACCTGGCCCACCCTGTAACCTGGTTAATAACTTATTATAACATTACTTACCTTTTAAAGAACCCTGTAGTCTCATGGAAAAACCTTAACAAGAAGCTCATTCCACAACTAAATCGTTGGTGGGAGGAAACCCCTCTGGAGCTTGACTGTCTGTAAACATTGAATTCCCTGCGGATGACGAGAGCTGCGATGGTGGGAAGTAGTTACAGGCATATTGTTAAACAATTTCTCGGAAGATAATCCATTATACAAACGATAGAATACACATAAAGAGGCAACATCTCTTCTTAAACTTAACAGATATAGTTAGAACTGAAATAGTATATAACGATACCAATGTACTAGGATTTGTTGAAAAATCCCAAACAGTTCATCATATAATTTAAGAAATGATCAATAATGTAAAAATAAAATATAAATAAAGCACTAGGTAAGGTATATTAAAATGTAAGGTGTAATAAAACTCAACATGTTCTTTCATACAAAAAAATAAATTCTTTAATAACTGTATCTGGAGAAACCTTATTTAAAAAGACATTAATTTATAATCGAATTTTTATTGGGTTTTTTATAACATGAAGTGTCAAGTTATAAAGTATTTATTTTGACTGAGATCACTAACGTTTAATATTTTTTTTCTGCTCATAAACAACACATATCCAGTTCGTTATAATAATTTCATAATACATTCCAAACGCTAATATAAAGAGGTCATTACAAAATATCTTAATTTACGCGACATTTTAATGTCGTATGCAATTAACTTGATGTAAAAACATTAACACCATTCTTATGCTAACATTATTCCAATGTATTACTAAAGTGAAGATTATTTTGAGTGACAAAAATAAATAATAATAGTAATCAAATCTCTTTTGACAATAAATGTTACACTGTTTTGATATTATGACCGATGCGCGCTTCATATGGAAGTGTTAAACAGATTATCACTTATGACGTGAAAAAGGTTGTATAACTACTATATTAATACTGGTCAAAAGAAAAAAAAAATACACGTTCAACGAAATTTGTCTTTATAAAAAAAAACATAATTATAATATTGCGACCCAAATAGACCCTTGCGTAACACCTATTGGGACACAGTCGTTAACTAGCTACCGGGATAATCACAATCAGATTTATATTTTAAATAATTATAACAATTTTATCGAATAATCAACAATTTCAATATTTCGCTTGTTTTACATATTATAATACTATAACAGTTTCTTTATTAACAAGATTATAAAAATAAATAAGTAAAATATTCGTTTACAAGATACGTCAAAATACAATACAAAAAAAGAACAGACAAAAAGTAGGTTTATTTATACGTTATATAAGTACTAAAAAGTAGAAATCAGAGAGTTATCTATTTAAATATGCTATAGTAAGATATATCAAACGTTACTAAGTAATATATAACATATAAAAATTTAAAAATTAAGTATCTGTATATTTATTCGGCTTTTATATAGAAGTTTTCCTTATTCACGGAAAATATCTATAAAAAATCTATTACGATTCAACACAATGACTCATCAACTCAAGGATACTCGATGTCAAGTTAACTGACGAATCTATAATAATAACACGGTCTATAAAAGAACTCTATTCGTTTCTTCCTGTTGAGGCACTCTCATCCGCGGCGTCTTCCTTAGTTTCTTCAATAAGTTCACAGCTGCAATTAAATTAATTACTCCAATAAGCGCCATGAACACCGAAACACTTGCCAGCACCAAGATAGTTATCCTCGCATATTGGACTGCAACCTCAGAACAACCGAATCTTCCGTTCGCTGACTTATTTGAAAAATCGCAATCAATATTGTATGAGCCAATCCATCCATGGTAGTATGTATCACAACATGAAATAGGGAATTCTGTCCTCCAGCCGACGTAATCTCTAGGAGTGTACGCACCGCAGCACTGCAATCGCTTCTCAAATACTTCATACGCAGATCGTACATCTAAGTCTGTCTTACTTTGACCGAAAACATCATATATTGTGTCTATTAAGAATTGTTTAGTGTTATCAGAATTTACAAAAGCAAATCCAAGAATAGCAGCGACAAGTAGAACCACTACTGCTACTGCTTCAAACACTACGTAGATGATAGCTAATTGCTTGCTTCTTTTCCATACAGTGGCGAAACCGCAACACGAGGCACATATAGTAAGGATCCCGGCGAACATAACCAGGAGGGGTATCGCTTGGGGCCAGTACACATTGTAATCTAATAGATAGTGATTACTATTCCTCAACTGGGCTATGCTTTGCACTTCCACGTAGAACCATATCGCTGTAGCGGTTAACGCTAATCCGAGTACTATTTGCAACGCGTTGAGAATGTTCGACAGAGCAGGCGAGGCACAAACGCCGCCCATGTTTCTAAGAGAACGTCGCACGTTCGTCCACGAGACACGAACACGATTAAATGGCGTAGGTACCATCAAGTTTTTACTTCTAACGTTTGTAAACAAGGTCGTGCGCCTGATGTTTAACTTGTTATACCATATTCTATGGAGTTTAACTGCAGTTTGTAATCAGTGAGACAATACAAAAATGTAATTGGAACAGTATGCTGTTTAAAAGTTATGATATTAACTTTGTTTTAATTTAGAAAAGAGGACATATAAAAAAGTTTTTAATCATATATTTATTTCTAATTTTTAAAGTACACTATTATACACGCAACATTTAAATATACAATACTTATAGATATGTGTTGATTGTTAATCTCGGACTTGAATTCATTCTGTCCTCTGCAGGTGTATTAGAAGTGGATATATTAGTATAAATAAAAATTCCAACTATTATATAAATTTAGTTTATTTTAAAAATAAGCATTGAAAATAAAAAGACGTAGAATATATATTATTAATTATATAATTGATATTCAATTATTTATGTTACTACAACGCAACATAAATGTATGTTCATAACTGTTACAAATAATAACTCATTTATAACATTGGTAATATCTAATTATTAAAAATTATGACATCTGTGCCTTAATTTATTTTACGATTAAGTTATAAGATGGAAAGAAAAGTAAAACATATTTAATATAAATTGGTAACATTGCGAGAATTTCGTTCCTACCAAATAGTTTATAGCATAAAACTTACTTAAACATATCATCTTATATTATCTTTATCACATAAAAAAATAATCTTAAATTACTTCTTAGTAAGTTCAAATTCGAATTATCAAGGCAATACGTTAACCTAAAACCTTTTCTTATAAATACAAGCATCAAGAAATTATATCACAAAATTATATAACTAGCATTCACAGAAATATAATATAACGACGTAATTTGGACACGTAACGTCAAGTGTATTAATAAAAATATAATTACTCACGATTACAATGGCCACTGTAATTAAGTTATAGTTTCCAAGACATCATCACAGAATAACTTAACAAATGGCTCTTACTTATCTATTGTCATGAAACATTCGAAAATAAATGTAATATCTCCTTTAAACTTAATATTTCAAAGTCAATACACTATACACATATCGCATGAACATGTTAATATATTGCGTCATCAACCTATTAATCTCTCTCTTCTAAGCAAGAAAGGAAAAACTTGGTTTTACTTATACGTCCTGTTTCAACGTTAGCAGAACTGATCATTGGCAAACAATTTTGTCAAGAATTTCTAGCACGCAGTTACATAATGACGTATGATTTCTATAAAAGCAATAGATTAACATAGTTCCAATAGCAACTCACATTGAACTAAGAAATGTAATCATTGTTGTATGTAGGATTATAAATACTTTACAAAGGCAAACATCATTAAGATATCAACATTCTTACTTAAATACAGTAATGTGAACTATTTATAACGTTTCAATTATCAATAAAATAAATAAATACGATAAAACTACTTAGTATGCTCCGGTGACAATATCTTTGGTTAGATTTATATAAAGCTTTCGACAAAACATGCCACGTTTACCCGTTAATATCTCTGAACAAAAACAAACCTATACGACTAAAGTAATTGACGATCTAAATCATTAACTACATAGTCCATGACTCATGAACATGAGTCATTTAAATCAATGATACTACCTCCGTAGATGATTGTTAATTCATTGCCAGCGTCACAGTTTACAATAAAACTTTTTTGCTCTCCGTCTCGTGGTATTCCACCACCATCCTTGGTTGCTTCTTCAAGCTCATGGATAACACAACGGCGACAATCACATTTAATATAGCAATAAGAGCGGTAAACGCTGCAGCTGCCGCCAATATTCTGATCGCTATCTTCGTGTAATTTAAGGCGACTTTCGAGCAACCAAACATTTCGTTCGCAATCTTATTCGAAAAATCACATTCGAAAACACCTCCGCAACACGACTTCGGGAATTTATTCCTCCAGGTCACGTACTCTCTAGGACTAGTCGAACCGCAGCATTGGAATCTCCTCTCAAAGTTATTGTAAGCTAACTGTACGTCTTGATTCGTCGTGCTCTCCGCGTAGACATCGTAAATGGTATCTATAACGAACTGATCAGTGCTGTTCGAATCTCCGAACACGAGAGCAATGACAGCGGAGACGAGCAGTACTAATATCAGGATCACTTCAAAAACTACGTACGTGTTAACTAGAAAATTGCTTTTATTCCTCGCTCCGGCGACACCACAGCATGAGACGCACAGCAACAGGACGCCGACGATTAGAAACAACCAGGGTATCGCTTGTGGCCAGTACACGTTGTAATCCAGCAAATATCGGTTAGGATTCCTCAGCCCGGTTATACTTTGCACTTCGACATAAAACCATATCGCAACAGCCGCTAACGCTAAACCGAAGATTATTTGCAACAAGTTGAGAATGCTCAAGATAACAGGCGAAGCCCTGCCACAACCCATTATTATACTGCGACGTGACACGTTCGTTCACAACAAATGTACACAATTAAATGGCGTCGATACGATGGTAACTGGTTTTTATAATACGCGCTGTTTATCAAGGACTAACGTTGACGTTTCCTCGTAAGTGAATCACCACAGTTTTGTAGGACTCGATTGCGGTTGATCTCGGTAAATAAATAAGGGACAGTGCGTATTTGTTTTATTCCATCAACATTTTAATTAGTCTATAATTAACCTCATTCCAAAATACATAATTACATTTCGATTATTGAAAGCCTCATTGTTATGGAATTTATTAATCACTATAATTAGGTATGTATAAGAAATTTAATCTAATCTAATCTAAAATTTAATATGCAAGTGATGTTGGCTTTGTGATGCCCGAACACTATTTAGATTGACATAGGTTCAAATCCTATAATGAGGTTCATTTTTTAGTTTAGTTAAACGGTCATAAAACATTAATGGCTATTGTAATACACGATGGAAAGTTACCACCCTTAAGGTTTTTTCTGTCTGTGGAGTTCCTACATGCAGTGTTCCGTTGCTGTCCTTGGCATCTTTTGCTTTTAAAGAGATAATGGCTTAATTGATAGCGTGTTGATGGACGTACGATTAAGTCCTAGCAACTGGGTCCAAGTTTTCGATGAAGAAACACATCGTGATAAAACCATAGAGTAGGGGTTTTGCGAAGTCCGCCTGAACTGTCTGAACCACTCTCAAGTTGAAAATCTGTCGTCAAACATTGACACATATTCATTTTACTTCGTGTGAGACTGTATGCAAGTAATAGACCTATATTGTACCATGTATAACAGTGTTCGTCCAGGGGTCGCAATTCGATAGTTACTCTTTTTTTAAATTGTTGTTCTGTTGTTAAAGGGTGTAACTCTATAATCATTGCATATAATGTTTTTGAAATTTTTTCTATTAAGTCAATACGTTAATATTCATTAATTTTCGATTTATTGAAGTTATATATAACCTCAGTGATAATATCTACACAGAGCTACTGTTTCACCACAAACTAATGCGTTTGACATTCATTATGAACGTAAGCAGTTCGTGTTTTATTTAATTGAATCTGTAACATATAAATAATAACATACTTGTTTCTGTATTCTATCTCCATATGAACTTTAATTATACCAAATTTCACATACCTCCGAGCGTGCCATGTGCTTATAAAGGACCAAAAAGTTTTTTATTCGAGTATTAATACATAGATTAATAGATTATAGGTTTTTATGCGACTAAGCTTTTTTTTTAGTCCCCCATTCCTCAGACATAATCCGTGCCCTTAGCGTGCGGAGGTAATAATTTTTTCATTTCCCATTTATTTCATTATAGCTTATTCTAATTAATTGTATACATTCATTTCACTATTTATGCTATTACAAAAATTTACGCGTTTATTTTTAAACATTTATTTGGTTTTTTACCTTAATATTCCTATTCCGCTTTATTTATTTATATAATTCTACGCATCTATCTATGCGCACACTCTTACTCGCTAGTACATTTAGTTCCGATATAAACAAGTATTTTTATCCATTTCTATAATCCCTACAACTATTTTAACATTTCATCTTTGGCATTCAGTGTATATTTATTCTAATTTTTTTTAAACTAATTAACAATGTGACAATAATATATTTCCGATATAATATTAAAAGTATGCAGCATAAACAAAATAAAGAAAAGCGTATATTTTACTGCCAGTTGCAGCGACATCTGTATGGTATTACAATCAACTTAAGTAAATGTTCTTTTGGACAGTCGCGCATAGAATTCTTAGGCCACGAAGTAAGTGTAGATGGTATTAGACCACTTAATGAAAAAGTTGAAGCAATAGTAAATTTTCCTAAGCCAGAAACAGTACCTTAAACTTGACCATTGTTAGATCGAAAATCATATACATATTAGCAGATTTATTTGTTTTTTTTTTCATAAAAAGATTCATGTGTTTCTTTTGCCATAACTCGCTGCTAAATGGTGCTGCAACTAATCATTTGTCAATTCTTTCAATAGATCGTCATGAAAACTGCTATACACAGGTATATAATAATAAGAAATATGTATAAACCCGCAGGCGCAGCTAATGTACTATAGAATTGCTAGGATTTTGATGTTATAGGCATTTCGATTATTGAAAGCCTCATTGTTATGGAATTTATTAATCACTATAATTAGGTATAAGAAATGTAATCTAATCTAATCTAAAATTTAATATGCAAGTGATGTTGGCTTTGTGATGCCCGAACACTATTTAGATTGACATAGGTTCAAATCCTATAATGAGGTTCATTTTTTAGTTTAGTTAAACGGTCATAAAACATTAATGGCTATTGTAATACACGATGGAAAGTTACCACCCTTAAGGTTTTTTCTGTCTGTGGAGTTCCTACATGAAGTGTTCCGTTGCTGTCCTTGGCATCTTTTGCTTTTAAAGAGATAATGGCTTAATTGATAGCGTGTTGATGGACGTACGATTAAGTCCTAGCAACTGGGTCCAAGTTTTCGATGAAGAAACACATCGTGATAAAACCATAGAGTAGGGGTTTTGCGAAGTCCGCCTGAACTGTCTGAACCACTCTCAAGTTGAAAATCTGTCGTCAAACATTGACACATATTCATTTTACTTCGTGTGAGACTGTATGCAAGTAATAGACCTATATTGTACCATGTATAACAGTGTTCGTCCAGGGGTCGCAATTCGATAGTTACTCTTTTTTTAAATTGTTGTTCTGTTGTTAAAGGGTGTAACTCTATAATCATTGCATATAATGTTTTTGAAATTTGTTTCTTTTAAGTCAGATGCGAGCGTTTCAAATACGTCAATATTCATTAATTTTCGATTTATTGAAGTTATATATAACCTCAGTGATAATATCTACACAGAGCTACTGTTTCACCACAAACTAATGCGTTTGACATTCATTATGAACGTAAGCAGTTCGTGTTTTATTTAATTGAATCTGTAACATATAAATAACATATTTATTTCTGTAGATAGACTCCAATTAGGGTGGTTCATTTCCGCAATTTTTTTTTCGTTGCTCATTCATAATATTAAAAAAATCTATAGTAAATCTATAGTATACCAAATTTCACACACCTCCGAGCGTGCCATGTGCTTATAAAGAACTACAAAGTTTTTTATTCGAGTATTAATACATAGATTATAGGTTTTGCATGCGACTAAGCTTGCTTGCTAAGGTGTAATCTATTGTTAAGGAACAGTACATTTTTCCTAAATGACAATGTCATTTTGTATCCTACGTACAACGTGTGAACAAAATTTCATGACTGTCAGTTGAGAAGTTAAGACGTGAAAGCGTAACAAACAAACTCATTTTCACATTTTTAATATTAGTTAGGATATTTTATGTACAGTGTAAAGTTTTTATAAGGAATTTGAAGGGACTGATAATTTTTTTAAAGAGTTTTCGTTATTTGGAAGGAAGAGAACAAATAAAGGGTTTTGTGGTAAACCAACCAAATTTTATTAATTTCTACGTTATATAAAGAACGATGTTATAAAGAGTTTAAGCTGTATGTATTAAAGGATGTTTAATGTAATCAATTCTTAAACTTGACCATTGTTAGATCGAAAATCATATACATATTAGCAGATTTATTTGTTTTTTTTTTCATAAAAAGATTCATGTGTTTCTTTTGCCATAACTCGCTGCTAAATGGTGCTGCAACTAATCATTTGTCAATTCTTTCAATAGATCGTCATGAAAACTGCTATACACAGGTATATAATAATAAGAAATATGTATAAACCCGCAGGCGCAGCTAATGTACTATAGAATTGCTAGGATTTTGATGTTATAGGCCTGTGCGTGTGTTCCAACAGTGTGAAGGTTATATAATTGTAGTTATTACATTGAATTTAGTTTTAGTGGCATATACTACAACGAATTACAATAGAAAATATACACCTTATTCGAGATAACAAAGTGATTTACGGAAACCATTGAAAATTCTATCAACTTTACTCTTGATAACATAGTTTATGGTAATCCTAATAATAATAATTTTTATTTTCGAACTTACTACAAGGTCTCAACAGCTTCACCGGACTACTAAGGCGAGTGCTTAAGGCACTCAGCCGACCTAATATTGGTAATTTTAATAAAATACAATCAAAGTAATATGACTTTCTACTGAAGGATTTTATAAATTGTTAAATATTTTTGAGTTCATCCATTAGAAACAAAAAAAAAAAACAGGATGTGTCATAAACACACCATAGAAGTGAAAGTTTTCTGTTATAGGAAAATATTTTAACATTGACACATATTCATTTTACTTCGTGTGAGACTGTATGCAAGTAATAGACCTATATTGTACCATGTATAACAGTGTTCGTCCAGGGGTCGCAATTCGATCGTTACTCTTTTTTTAAATTGTTGTTCTGTTGTTAAAGGGTGTAACTCTATAATCATTGCATATAATGTTTTTGAAATTTGTTTCTTTTAAGTCAGATGCGAGTATTCATTAATTTTCGATTTATTGAAGTTATATATAACCTCAGTGATAATATCTACACAGAGCTACTGTTTCACCACAAACTAATGCGTTTGACATTCATTATGAACGTAAGCAGTTCGTGTTTTATTTAATTGAATCTGTAACATATAAATAATAACATACTTGTTTCTGTATTCTATCTCCATATGAACTTTAATTATACCAAATTTCACATACCTCCGAGCGTGCCATGTGCTTATAAAGGACCAAAAAGTTTTTTATTCGAGTATTAATACATAGATTAATAGATTATAGGTTTTTATGCGACTAAGCTTTTTTTTTAGTCCCCCATTCCTCAGACATAATCCGTGCCCTTAGCGTGCGGAGGTAATAATTTTTTCATTTCCCATTTATTTCATTATAGCTTATTCTAATTAATTGTATACATTCATTTCACTATTTATGTAATCTAGGTGAGACGCACTAAACATTTCCGGAATGAATAAAAAAGAACCAATGACTGGTCAAAAATAATCTTATTGTTTTTATGTACTTGTTATTCTTCATTCGAATAAACTTATTTTGGTAACGTTAATGCCACTCCGGCGCGGTTACTCTGGATACATGATTTACATAATCTTCAACAGACTATTCCGATTTTTTTTCTCGAACTGACTACGGCGGACTTCGCTATTGTCCTAGTAAGTTCTTAACAGCATCACCGGACTACAACGATAATTGGCCTATTCCCATGTTAAAAATGGTTGTTCGTGTAAATACTTCGTGATTTTTCATCCAAAGCACATAGCCCCAGGTCGGGATTGTATGCAAGATAAACCATAATATATACGTTTTCCTTCTCAAGAATTCCATGTCTGTCTGCCCGTGGGCGAGCTAGCATAGACATTGGAAGATGCTACGGCTTCTTTGGCTATTTTTACGAAGTTCAGCAATAACTTTCGGAAAAAAATAGTTGCCATACCAATACTAAAATCCTACAAAGCGACAATAACCATGTATCCAGGTAGTTTTTGGCGATATCTTAGTCTGTCTTGTAATGCCTTTTATATTTATAAGTATAAAGCTGTAAGTTTTTATTTTATTCTTTCGGAATTTTTCCTTGCTTGTAGAAACTAGCCATCAAACATAGGGGTTTTCCATGACTGTTTTAGTAGGTACTATAATTTGTATGTTCGAACTAGTCAAATCAGACCTTGGGCTTCAATTATCCCAAGTTATAAGCAGAAATGATATTTTATGTTGTTTTAAATAAATTTATGGACAGACCAGTGACCATTGAACTTGGTACTCATTTAGATCTCCACTTCTTTTGTCGTTGACGTCAACAGTCAAGGTATATTCCTAATATTGAACTTGGCTCTTTTCACATTTATATATTTGATGGGATCTAATGAACTACAATCAAATCCCTACAACTATTTTAACATTTCATCTTTGGCAACCAAATTTTATTAATTTCTACGTTATATAAAGAACGATGTTATAAAGAGTTTAAGCTGTATGTATTAAAGGATGTTTAATGTAATCAATTCTTAAACTTGACTATTGTTAGATCGAAAATCGAATACATATTAGCACATTTATTTGTTTTTTTTTTTCATAAAAAGATTAATGTGTTTCTTTTGTCATAACTCGCTGCTAAATAGTGCTGCAACTAATCATTTATCAATTCTTTCAATAGATCGTCATGAAAACTGCTATACACTGGTATATAATAATAAGAAATATGTATAGACCCGCTGGCGCAGCTAATGTACTATATAATTGCTAATAAATTTATGGACAGACCAGTGACCATTGAACTTGGTACTCATTTAGATCTCCACTTCTTTTGTCGTTGACGTCAACAGTCAAGGTATATTCCTAATATTGAACTTGGCTCTTTTCACATTTATATATTTGATGGGATCTAATGAACTACAATCATAATACCCACAGAAGCTATGAACTAAGGAATGACTACGTTTGTATAATGTTTTCCCACACCGACAACTCCGATAATATACTGTTTAACCCACGTGGTTTGACGTAACACGCTACCACTGAAACACCATCGCATGGTATAAAACAACAATACTATTGTCTATACTGTATTTACAACTACGGAAACCATTGAAAATTCTATCAACTTTACTCTTGATAACATAGTTTATGGTGATCCTAATAATATTTTTTTTTCGAACTTACTACAAGGTCTGAACAGCTTCACCGGACTACTAAGGCGAGCGCTTAAGGCACTCAGCCGACCTAATAATGGTAATGTTAATAAAATACAGTCTATATTGGTAACTTAAAGTAATATGACTTCCTACTGAAGGATTTTTTAAATTGTTTAATATTTTTGAGTTCATCCATTAGAAACAAAAAATGAAACTGGATGCGTCATAAACACACGATAGAAGTGAAAGTTTTCTGTTATAGGAAAATATTTTAATTTAAAAAATACAATAAAAAACCAATGTCACGCGGTATTCTTAGGTGGACACCCATCCAAATACTGACCGACGTTGCTTAACTATGGTGATCGAATGAGAACCGGTGTCTTCAACACTCTACCCGACACAGTGTTTACCCCCACCACTTTTGGTTACACAAAAACGTTACCGCTCAGAACATCAAAGCCCTCTAATAAGTTTTAATTCAAAAATCAAATATTTATATAGTATAGAAATACATCATTTTCGAAGAAGCAATAACTACGGGCTAGAAATAAACTAGACCTAATTAACAATCAATGCCACACCTTCTGAATTCGTCATACCTTTATCACTAAACCACAAAAGTGTAAAACAAATATATTATATGAAAAAAAAACCCAAAGGGAATATTGAATCATTATGGATATTGTTCTTTGGATTATTACGTCCATTTTGTTAATGTAAACAAAGTTATCAACTATTCTATATAATTAGTACAGTAGGTAATCTAGGTGAGACGCACTAAACATTTCCGGAATGAATAAAAAAGAACCAATGACTGGTCAAAAATAATCTTATTGTTTTTATGTACTTGTTATGTATTCTTCATTCGAATAAACTAATTTTGGAAACGTTAATGCCACTCCGGCGCGGTTACTCTGGATACATGATTTGCATAATCTTCAACAGACTATTCCGATTTTTTTTTCTCGAACTGACTACAGCGGACTGTGCTATTGTCCTAGTAAGCCCTTAACAGCATCACCGGACTACAGCGATAATTGGCCTATTCCGATGTTAAAAATGGTTGTTCGTGTAAATACTTCGTGATTTTTTCATCCAAATCACATAGCCCCAAGTCGGTATTGTATGCAAGATAAACCATAATATATGTTTTCCTTCTCAAAAATTCCATTGTGCGTCTGCCCGTGTGGGAGCTAGCATAGACATTGGAAGATGTTACGGCCTCTTTGGCTATTTTTACGAAGTTCAGCAATAACTTTCGGAAAAAATAGTTGCCATACCAATACTAAAATCCTACAAAGCGACAATAACCGTGTATCCAGGTAGTTTTTGGCGATATCTTAGTCTGTCTTGTAATGCCTTTTATATTTCATTCATAATCTTGTGTAATTCGGCTCTATATGTTGTAATATTGGTGCCATTTTACGTAATATAGTTTGGTTATTTTGAACGAGTGGATGGGAAATAATACCATGGAACATGAACTCTGAGATGCCACAAAACTTCCTGGAAATTCTGGATAAAACACCATCTTATTAGAATATTGACATTTTTATGTGTCATTTTACCCTGCAGTGGGATTCTGACATGCTGATGATGATGGATGCCAAGTAAGTAAGGTAAAGTCCTGCGATTTGCAGAAACCATTAGAAATACAGCAATTTAATTTATAGCGTATAGTATCATTTTTTAGGATACAAATAGAGACGAAATCACGGGCGACCACTAGTTTAAAATGTATGTATGCGGTATCATGTTAAGCCAAGTTCAAGCTAATAAAATGGCGAGCGCGCATTACCGTGTGTAATATTACACGAACCATTTAGAGCCGCTTTTCACCCCCTCATAATCCAAAAACTATTTCGCATAAACATGTCAAATTCGGCTCGTGTATTGAGACTTGCGAGATATATATGTGTCCAAATTTTATAAATACACATTAAACAGTTATTTAAATATTAACGTCCAAAAATCGTCATTATTATCACTTACTGACCAAAATTCTAACCAAGTTCCAGATGACCTAGAAAGTTCAAATTTGGCATCCAGATAGGTAGTTGGGTACAAAGGAATAAAAACAGAAACTAATATATTTCATTATTTTATTATAATTTTACAATTAATTAATTCTATTAGGAATACTTAGCTACTTTTTTTTTATTGTAGCACGGCAGTGACTGCACTTATAGCGCCTGTAATGTAAGAATGGCAATCAAAATTTATGACAGTCGGTCTTTATGTGGATTTTATGGTCTTCACGAAAATATATATCGAGTTGAATACCACCCTTAATATTAAATTATTTTTACATAAATAAATAAATTAAAAATTTAAATAAATAATTAAATATATATTTTTAAATAGATAAAAAAATTGATACTTATAATTAAGACTATAGTTCAAGGTAACTAAGGAACTGGTTCTAGCTTATATAAACATTAGGTCAACTATTTATTTCGTTATTAACTGGGATTTAGTATTGAAGATTAACAAAAACCATTTGGTATTATGTTATTATAAGTAGCTACTAATAATTTCTGTGCAAAAAGTAATGATATCCCATCAAAAAATGTCAAATGAGAGCCAAGTTCAATATTACGCCTTGGTTGTTGACTTCAACGACAAAAGAAATGAGATCTAATTGGGAGTCAAGTTCATTGGACAATCCTGAAATTTATTTATAACAACATAAAATATGTTATACCAATTTAAAATATAATTTCTGCCTTTAAATCGGCATAATATTACAATATTATCCCAAGCCAATATAAGCTACAGCCTTGAATCTTCTTGGAGTTCTGCACCGGGCAGCACAGGTGAGAATGCCAGAATTCTACTGACTAAACCCCCTCGGTGTTCTTCTTGTCACCATTTAACCGGGCGGGCAGGAACGGCCCCTGCAGTGCTTCTACCCGACCCGTCAGGTGTTGACCCCTCATTAGGGCCCCGACTTGTAGTCTGGAGAGGAGACCTTGACCCTCTCTGACGAACTGATGAGAGGCGCACTGAACACTATTGCGCCTTAACCACGTGGGCCTGTGTTAGAATTGCCAGGGCGACAAACATAGGCTACAGCCTGGTCTGACTTGGCTAGTTCGAATATACAAATTATATTATAGCCCTTGCAAGTTCTAAAGCTGTAAGTTTTTATTTTATTCTTTCGGAATTTTTCCTTGCTTGTGGAAACTAGCCATCAAACATAGGGTTTTTCCATGACTGTTTTAGTAGGTACTATAATTTTTATGTTCGAACGAGCCAAATCAGACCTTGGGCTTCAATATTATCCCAAGTTATAAGCAGAAATGATATTTGATGTTATTCTAAATAAAATTATGGGCAGACCAGTGACCATTGAATTTGGTACTCATTTAGATCTCACTTCTTTTGTCGTTGACGTCAACAACCATGGTATATATCCTAATATCGAACTTGGCTCTTTTCATATTTATGTATTTGATGGGATATAATGAACTTCAATCATAATACCCACAGAAGCTAAGGAATGACTACGTTTGTATAATGTTTTCCCACACCGACAACTCCGATATAGACTATTTGACCCAAGTGGTTAGACGTAACACCCCATCACGCTACCACTGAAACACCATCGCACGGTATAAAACAACAATACTATTGTCTATACTGTATTTACAACATGTATTTACCTTAAACTTAACAAAAAACCCTACAATGAAAGAGAATGAATGGACAGTACCTACAGTAGTATACCTACATCAATAGCTAGTCGGAGGTCATGCGTCAATCGATGTTAGCTTGTGTCCCTATTATGAGGAAATAGTAATTGTATGATATATTAACGTATGTTTGTCTATTTTGATGTATAACTTATGGAGGGAAAAAACGAAGAGTTTATCGCTTGGAAAATAGCCTTACTTATAAAACTGTGGACAGGTTTGATTGGTAGGCCTTTGGATTTAGTATTTTACAGTTTTAGTATACCACGCTATTATACGCTTCCGATAGCTTTCTGATTGAAATTGAAGTGAACAACAATAACTACCATGTTGTATCACATGGTACAAAAAAAAACGAGAACAAACGACAATAGATAAGAATATAACACAGAACGACACAAAAAATACACAGAACCTAAATCAAATCATACACACATACATACATTGCACATCCACACGTAAAGAATAGCAATAAACATGACTTATATGAAGTACTTTAAACATAAGAAAAATTATTAAAACCAATAATAAACATAAATAATATACACATAAAAATTGGTGCGATAATTTT
Source organism: Antheraea pernyi (assembly GCA_015888305.1). NCBI lineage: Eukaryota > Metazoa > Arthropoda > Insecta > Lepidoptera > Saturniidae > Antheraea > Antheraea pernyi. The sequence goes on from MU159192.1 coordinate 70,031, forward strand.
TAACATATTTATTAAGATACATTTAGTTATTTGCGATGCTATTTTAATTTTTTTTTTCTATGTCATAGCAGACAAACGAACATGTGGGTCACCTGATGTTAAGTGATCACCACCGTCCATAGACACTAACAACACCAGGGGAGTCGAAAGTGCATTGCCAGCCTTCAGCCAGCTTTCAGTGTTTATTATCAAAGAACGTCTTAAATGTTATCATAATTTAATATTGAGTGGTAGAGCCACGCTGAAGCTATTATTGGTTTCAGCATGAATGGGTCGGCTCGTCCGGGACCTGATGTTAAGTGATCACCATCGTCCATAGACACTAACAACACAAGGGAAGTCGAAAGTGCATTGCCAGCTTGTGTTTGGGGGAAAGGGAAGGAAAATGGAGGGAAAAGGGGAGGGGAGCCTCCGGGGCCGCTGAAGCTATTATTGATTTCAGCATGAATGGGTCGACTCGCCCGGGGTAGTACCACCCTCTGATAGAAAACCGACGTGAAGTAACAATGATTGCCATTGGTGATCTCTTAATATCAGGTGACCCACACGTTCGTTTGCCAGTTATGACATAAAAGAAAAAATTGTACATAGAAAGTTATTTCTTTAAAAGTTCTTACACAGCTAACCTCTACATCTCTAATGGACTATAAATATCGAAAGCCCGAAAAACGGATTCTAAATCGTTCGAATGCCACAAGGACTACACGAATGCGAAGCCGGGATGGTTCGCTAGTATTTTATGTACTAAAATCTTGCCGTGAGTGTAGGGATTATCCCAGTAAAAATGAATCATAAAAATAAGTTGTGTAATCTGTGAAAAAATTGTGTACACATGCTAAGGAAAATAAAAACTTCCTTTTTAAATCGCTTGATAAAATTCCAAAACGCGTGGTTGTCTTTAGATACATCTCCTAATTTGAATTGCGAACCAGGAGCCAAGATTACCTCGAACTCACAAAATAAGATGAACTATGACGATGTTCCAACAAGTAGATGGTGTATTCTAAGAAGCGCGGTGATGTCTCTGAGTCATATATTGATATCTGAATTACGCATGCGTACTACTAGTAAACAACAAACTATTAAACTCATTATTAGGGTTCTGCGACCTAGGTATTGTGATAATAAACCCATCAGATTTTTTTTGTTATAGTAGTGCCCTAATTATAACCTCTAATTAATATTATAAAAGTGAATACGAGTTTGTTTGTTTGTGACGCTTTCACGGCTCAACTACTTAACGGATCATTTTAAAATGTTGTACACATGTTGTCAGAAGTACAATAAAGACTGTACCTATACTATTCCCGTAGGAAGGAATTTACAACAACTTGAATGAAGCCGCGTACAAAGGATAGTTAAAAAATTACTTGAAAACTTCAAGTAAAGTAATAAAAAAAATTAATACAATAACACTGAACGGATTGTACAGTTGAGTATTGATAACTTTAACAATATCCTTTTTTTTTTCAATGTATATATATACTTACATAATATGTATATCATGTGTATATATTATCTATTCGTTTTTTCGTATTAAAAGCCAGAAATCTCATGAGTCGCTGTAAATAAAAAAATCTGAAAGTCCTATGTTTCTTTTCAGTATTATACATGGAACACTTTATCGCAAAGTTTAAATTATGATATTATACTGAACCATTTATATAACTGTATATTCTTACATTACAAGAGATTTTTATAGAGCGGTACGAGGAAGCGGGGAGGCAGCGCCAATGAATGGACCGAACGAGTTTTTATCAATGACTCAGCTGAGTGTTGAGACGCCAGGAACTAAATGTCACATAGTTTTATACTGCTATTTCTTTGTGAAACCGTGTGACTTACTTGTTAATTAGTCTTTATAATTAAAATATTTATCGTTGCCTTTATTAACGGTCGTGACTTATTCAAACGAACAACCTACTTTACAATGCAACATGGTGTAACTATTTTGGAAACAGATGATATTCTTACATATGTGTCGTTACATTTCAAAATATATTAAATCCAGTTTTAGACGTTCATAATACGTTATTTTTCAAGATTTTTCAGTGTTGTACATGTCAAATATGAAGATCTTAAAAAAACTAAAAACCCTATGAACGGAAAAACTTGAAACTTCGTTCTCGGTGTATTAAAACTGGAAATATAAAAAAATTAAGCAATTTATTTATATGAACGACTAAAATTGGGTTTAGCTCATTTTGAAATAGAACTCTTTTTATGTAGTTATCTCTTTTTCGTCTCATAAATTCCAATTCATACCGTATCAAAAGGAGTTTCACTTTAAAAGAGGATCAAATACAATATTAAACCAATTGAAAGACGATTAAAAATTAGTCGTTTAGACTTAAATTGATTGTTAATATGTTTCTGTCGTCACAAGTCATAATGGTTTCTGTGAGCATCGCTTACGCCGCCACACGCCGTGACAAAAATAGAAATATAAATTACACCCAATTTTATCCTCGATACGTTCTCAATTGTCTTAATGTATTATTAAAGCATACAATACAATATTTTACAAACTTTTTACCGCCCTTAACGATAGCCCAACTTGGCAGTAAAAAAATAGCTCTTCTTCCGTGTTTTCCATTTATCAGGTTCGTTAAGACCAGTAAAAGTTTTTAGGTAGTAGTCTTAGGTTTTAGAACAAATACCCAAAGCATATTACCGATTTGCCCAATAGTGAGTTTAAGCACCATGTTAAACGGGTTTTAATATAAAGGTTATTATAGGGTGGATCAATATATGAACGATAGTGACATCCAGAAACGACGCCCCCATCTGTGCATCCGTCAAAAACGAATGTAACTATCTATAAAATATGTATCATGAAAAGTCAGTGCCTAAATTTAATAAAGTATTCTCGATTTTGAATTAAATAGTTATAAAAATTGTAGATCATTAGCATCAGCTCATGACTTCGTCCGTCTCAAATTACGATATAAAACTATTAGCCACGAACTATCGCCACCTAGTAACGAATTATAGTAAAAAGGAAGCGCCAAAGCGCTTAGATGTGCTAAATACTTATAACAAACGATCAAAAGGTATTGAACTTAATCCATTTAAATATACTAACATATATTTAAATGAGGAAATAAAAAGGATTAAAATGTCTATATTGAATGGCGCGTGTTTTAAATTCTATAACAACTTGACCTTGGTTTATATTCGGGGGCAGTAACCCTGATTTGTTGTAAACAAAATTCTTGTTAAAAGCTTGTAATGTTTACAACTAATGACGTAACGGTTATGAAGTTTCCAGAATAAATAAAGCATATGACGAAGAACAAAGCGTATTTGGCGTCTTTATGCGGTTTTGTGTACGTAATAGCGAGCACTAGGCGCTTAGTAGATAGAGAATTTGCATTTAATTAAACATCGCTTTGGGTGTTTTATTATAGCACGACATAGTGACCACACTGTGCTTGATAGTAAGCACAGTGTAATCCAAAACCAAAGGCAACAATCGAGAAATATACAATCCGTAATAAAATCAACAAAACTAAATATATATTTTTACGAACGTTCATAGACAGTTATATCTGTTTTGAGTAGATGCACAGAGGCGTATCATTTCCATATGTCACCATTATTCATGGTGGATCAACATGATTCACCTTATAACAGTCTTATTCTTTCCTGCATTGATCTTATTACTGTAATGAAATATAAAGCCAGTGCTTATGAACTCTTTATATGAACATAGTCAATTTTTTTTATTTTGAACTGTCTACGCTATTGACCTAACAAGGTCTTAACAGCTTCACTGGACTACATTAGTCAAATATGATGTTATCTGACGATATAGCATGCGATGGTTGAGTGCGAAGTTTAGAGGAACTGACTGTTTTACCCTTAAATGCGTAATGTCTTATTTTTTACCCAAAAATTATATTATATGTGAAATATTACATGAGTTTATTAAAAATAAGGCAGCTTAGTTTGTAGGTATAATCATTATTATCATTATATTAAGGTGAATTCTTCAATCTATACGTTATATTAAAAACCAAGCAGATTTAGATACTGTATTATTTTTTTTATCTCCTTAAAATGTCTTGAATAGCTTTACCATATATCCTAAAGTAAAACTCTCACTACGATTAATACTTTAATAATAGGTTAGAGATAGTGTTTAATTTTTTTGAGACACTATGTATTTGAGGGTTAAAACAACGGCTGGGCCACACGATTTAAACTAAAACCAATTGATCTGGCCTCCGAAGCCGTTGCCATTAAAACAAGATCGCTTCATACCGTCCAAAGAAGTATTGGGCTCATTGTACTGGGAATCAACGAGGACATTACAATTTGTTCGAATTGTTGAATTTGTCAAGGTACAATTTACTTTTACTGTTCGACATTTTTTTTTTTATTTTAGGTTTCTTCGCTTCACTACATTTCACCAGAATCTCATCTATTGTTAACAGACTATGTGGTTTAATATGGCAAATATGCTAAACCTATAGGGTCTATCAATCAAGTTTATTTTAAATTATACGGGGCAAACGAACAAGCTGGTCACTTGACGTTAAGTGATCACCGTCGTCAAAAGATACTAGTGATACCAAGGCAGTCGCAAGTATGTTGCCGGCCTTTTCAAAAATATACGGTTGTTTCTTGAAGGTTTGTAAGTCGTAATGGCTTGGAAACACCACTGCTGAGAGTCGATTCCACAGGGTCGAAGTACGAAGCAGAAATGACCTTGAGAACCTCACCGTAGAAGAACTCCACCCAAAGCTGCAGCTGCCGGAATACACCAATAGGTCCTTGGCGTCAAATTTTCAACTTGAGGGTGGGAAATAGCCAGGTGGGCTTAGAAAAAGCCTTACCGCCATGTAATGTACCACATGTTTTCCTTCATCAAAAGCACCGGCTTATTAGCAAATATTTGAACCATGTTGATCAACACGTTATCCGAACACTAACAACTGAGCCATCATCATTTAACTTGCTTGGTGATGTGCGATGTACAAAAATCTGTCTTTACTGACAGCGATTATCGGTGATTATATGGAAATGTTTTTAATAAACAAAACATAGCCCACAAGGGTTCTAAAACATTGGAAGTTTGTATTAAAATACTGAATCATACAATTGTCATATAAAAATAAAAATATGTTTGTAAGAGTATATTAGATCTCAAATAACAAAGTTTGAAAAATTATTTTTGATTTTGGGCATCCTAGCCATATAGTCTGTGTCATCATAGCATCAACAAAGTCCCCTACCGCGTCTGTCTGTTCGCGATAAACTCAAAAACTACTCAACAGATTTTCATGCGGCTTTCACTAGTGGATAAAGTGATTCATAAGGAACATTTTGGTATATAATGTATCTAGGATTTTATTTATAATTAGGGCGAGACAACGTCTGCCGGATCTGCTAGTTATCTTATATATTAATCCTTGAAGCCAAAACTTTGTACCCCTTTTAAGCGAATTGCGGTAACGGATGAACGTGAAATTTGCCATAGTTAAAGTTTATATGGAGGAGAAGTGTAGAAAGCTATTTTTTTATATAAAACGCATTACAAGTATATTAAATTAATTAAAATATACATTACTCACACTATGCATGAATTTTACATAACATATACACACATGTAAATGGAAAAGACATTTTGACATCCTTCACTTTACTCTTACGTTCCAATTGCCTTTTCAATATTTTTAACATGAATGACGTTGCATGCCTTACATGCCCTTTGAAACCAACTGGTCAAATTATAGGTTAATTTTATAATAATATAATATGTAAATTCATAATATATATACATTAATAATTAATGGATAAACTATTTATCTTTAGTACATTTATGGAGCCACTGAAATAATTATTGTTCTCTTTGGTCTTATTGGATGTCAAAATTTTTATGTGACAGGACTGCTTTCACTTCGTGTCACTTGGCTTCATGTTGTCATAAAAGTAAAGCAATATTACCAAAGTCAAAGTCAATATTATAATGTTTAGTATTTTTATGGTGAACTCACTTCAAATGATGATTTAATAAAAAAAAGACCCAAACAATACTTTGTAAAATCAAAATAAGATTTTTTTTGTGTTCACAAAAGTAATCCATTACTTAGACCTCCGCGCTTACAACGATGCAGTTCAGCCTGATGTAGTAATTATATTTACTGAATATTATCTTTTCGATAAGTAATGGATACACAGTAGAATCAAATAGTGAATCCAAAACAAAGATAATTTTAATATGTAAAATATAAATAATATTTAGTACAATTGATGATGAATTATGAACAAAAATGAATTTATTTTCAAAAATGAATGGTAGTATTAAAAACATCTTTGTTTTGAATTCATCATTTGATTCTACTGTGTATCCATTACTTATCCAAACAATTACTAATTCAATATCAGCATCGACTTCAAATATAATATTAGGTAGCGCGAATATCAATATTTTTTATTTAATTTGGTTAATTTAATAATTTAGTTATGTTTTGCTTTTTGGTGCCTTATTAGTTTTTCACATCGAAGGTGGTTTATTTAAAAAAAAAAAAAAAAATCCGTATTTTTAGTGTCCATAAATGTATCTGGTTTCTAATGGGTATAATAAATCGGTTCCAATTTCACGAAAATACGTAGATTATTACGAAGTGGGTAAAAATCAAAGAAACGATATTTCACCCCCTTAGGCGTTGAACATTTTCTTCAAATTTATATGGGACCACCTCTGAATATAACCAATTCAAATAAAAAAGAAAAGAAAGAATCCTTAAAATCGGTTCATAATTGACGGAGATATCGATTAACATACATAAAAAAAATACATACAACCGAACGTAGCAACCTCCTCCTTTTTCGAAGTCGGTTTAAAATAATTTGTAAATGAATAGTTCCATAAATTAACGCGTTCAAACAAACAAAAAAAACTATCTCGTAAAATTGATAGTATTAGTATAGATTAATATTTAATTATAGGTCAATTATTTTACAGTAAAGCACAATAGTAACTGTTAACTGATGACTATGGAAAGCATAGGAAAAAAAAGTGCGTGCGTACAAAGTACACATGTCAGAAGTGAAACTTCTTTGGCGAACTAATTTATAAGTCTTGTTTATATTTATACAAATCTAAAACTTTAGATTTCCGAGACTTGAAAAATAGATGAAAAATCTGCGTTTACTGCAAATGACGTCACTTCCGTTGCATACCTGCGTGACGTTACATCTGTAAAAATGTTACCCTCAGGCGCCTAAAGAAGTTTCACTTCAACAAATAATAAAATAAATTCGATTCAAAAGAAATCCCAGTCAAATTTATTTCTGCCATTAATTTTCAACGTTCCTTGCAGATAATAAGCCATTAAAAAGTTAGCAGTCGTTAGGGAACTTGTATATTATTTATTAAAACAAACGAAAAGTTTACGAAAAACAGAAACGTCTCACAGACGAACTCGTAATGTTAATTTAGTTACAAGGAATTTTACTCAGTCGTAGCCGCGGGTAAAATCTAGTCAACTGTGATTCAATTAAAATGCGTACAATTTTTAATTATATAACATTGGTAGAGTCACGTCCGGGGGTTTGAATAGAAGGGGTTGATACAAATCATAATAAATCCGAGAGATTAAAGGGTGGAAAGATGGGTTGCCAGTGCTGTGCTAGCAGCCGCGGCCGGTCATCTATTGTCTGACACAGTAAAGTGGGCGCACAGTAGGTACTTTCAGTTATTATTAGTATCAGTTACTGTTTATTCACCAACGTGTAACTTAAATAATTACGAAGGTCAGAGCCCTAAGATAAAAATAGCAAATTACTTGAAACTTAATTTATTTTAAATTACACAAAAGGCCTAAAACTAATAATATGAGAATGTCACCGATGCTAGAGTAACACTCTTTTCAAACTTTCTCTGATTAAGAATGAATATATCAGAGGAAGTTGAAAATATCACCAGTGCCATAGAAGTTGAGAAGTTAGGTTAACCTGGTATGGGCATGTCATGAGGAGAGATCAAAACCATGGACCTAGGAAATTTTTGAGTATGATGGTGGATGGGTGTAGGAGTAGAGGCAGACCGAAAAAGGTATGGACGGACTGTCTGTAAAAGGTGTAAATACTGAGAAGACGTTTGATAGGCGAGATTGGGAAAGAAATATATGTTGTGCCGAACTTTATTTACTAACTAACCAAATATTCACTGGTACTTTCAATATCGAATCAAAACGTTCTCTTTGACTTTGAATTCTCCCATAAATCAAAAGATTCAATTTACAAATATGTTTTTATTTTAAATATCAAATCTTGTGTATTATTTAACAACAATTAAACTTGGTGTTAATCAATGAAATACTGAGAGTAAGTATTCAAACAGTTCGCATGTATAAAAATTGTAGTTAACCAGGTGAGCATCACAAAACATAATATACCATGATTGATCGAATTTAGTTGTCCTTCTGTTTATATTTGAACTGTGATGGAGGAGCTTATGGTAAAGTATAGTTAAGCTTTCAAAGAGCTTAATTGACTGGAGTTCTCTTTATTAAAGTGTTTTTCTTTTGTGTTATCATGAGACTGGTTTTAACTCGTGACTTCGCTCTAGTTATAAAATAGTTGATATCACAGTTGCTTTACATTTTTTTTCGTACTGTATTATTAAAAGATTAGGACATTTTGATAGAATATCATATACACTTTTGATAATCACCTAATAATAGCAGTATCGAGGACGCTGTTAGTTTTTGTATATTATACTAGCTATGTTGAATTGAATAGAACACGTGCACCGTGAAATAAATTGGAGTCGAAATTCAAAATTAAAACGTGGTGCCATCTATGAGATATCTATAACTATCGGTCCTTCAATTTTCTGTCGTCGAACTAATTTAAAACGCCATCTGTTTGAGACTGATGGAACTTACAATTGGTAAGAACAGTAAATATTGACAATCTTTTAATTTTTAATTAATCTATCTCAATATGTATTGAGGCCAAATATAAATACTCTCAAGTTCTTCTATCTCTCAAGTTAGACCTAATTATGCACTGAATTTTTATGTATTACAACGTAACGACTATAGATGGCTAATAAAATAAATCACACTGAATACCTTCGTAATTCCAAACTTTATAAAAGCTAAATACCTATTATTAATTAACAATTATATAAGTAACACTATATAATATTACTACGTTCTTAATAAACGTGACTTTTATTCGTAGAATGAGCTTTTTTTATATATACTTTGAAACAGGAGTAGGTAGGAATATTCGACGCAAACCACAATAATACATTGATACACTGAGGTTATTTACTCACATATTTTCCTGGTAACGGCTACTCCTCTTGAAGAATATATTTATAATAATAAATCAAAATATTACAAACATTTTCTTTGTATTAGTTTTACCAGTGAAGTATGCTGCTGTTAAAAACTGTTCATTTATGACACCTACCACGACCTGTACAAATGAATATACTGAAGCTTGGTATATTTGGAACATCCCATATGTGTCTCCAGTAATCTTGAATAAATTCGATGAACAAATAAAACAGTACGATGAGTCATCGAGACGTGAAGAAAAATATGAACACTTATAACCTCATCGCAGGAATAGTTACAAGCAAACAGGGTTATGATACTCCCATACATTCATGATTACTACTTATTACGCTAAAAACGAACGCCTTAATAAATTCCGATGAAGGCACAAAATAACGCTCACACCTTTGCCCTTCTAATATAACTGAAAATTAGCTAATCTCCAAGTTCTTTTAATGCGTGTAAAAACCGCGTGTATTGTCACACAGTCCGATAATTTGTAACGCGTGATGATACTATGTTCTCACACCTTTCTTTTTAACGTGGGTAAATCTCTTATGAATACGCCACCCTCCTGGGGGAGAGGGTGGGTTATGTCCTACTCGCACAGACTAAAACCCCACGGTGTACCGACAGACCGTTTTGTGGCGGCGGCAAGGGATCGTCCAAGCTAAACAATCTTGTAAAGCCCCCACGGTCCGCCCGGCAGAAGGTGACCGCCGGGCTCCTACCTATAGACGGACAGACCGGGTACACACCGGCTGCCTCCACTCGTCCGCCGGACCTGTGCAATGAGGATATGGGTCCCCCGGCCCATCCCCTCAGGTCCGGCTATGTTCTCACACCTGCATTTATTGCGAACACAGACAAAACTTCGTCGCGATACACACAGGTATGGGCAATATCGCTAGTACTCTGTAACGCGTCTCGGCTTTTCACCTTTTAAAGCGTTATCAGAGTCATAAACCAAATTGTGACAGCTTACGAGAGATACCAGCAAGTTCAAGACGAGCGAGGACTGTTCTATTCTTAATTCATATTATGTTGAAGTGTCAAAATATCATTGCTCTACACTTTGTATGGCAATAACGACCTTTGAAGTCATTAATTTGCCAGCTCAGGTGACTAATCATCAATTGATGTTCAAAAAACTAAATACCTATTTTGCATTTATTTCAGCACGTGTTAAAATGAAATTCTATCTTAGAGAAATTACGTCCTGAAATTATTTGATAAAATTATCGACTACCTAATTGTATATATATATTACTTATATTAGCAACGCAGGAAGCAAGTGGAAGTGGACGTCAATGCGTAATGTACCTTGAAAAAGGATAATATATTGATAGTTTTTACGTACACAGACATGTTTCTGATCGCTCGTTGTACTTTCTATTCTCGTCCCGCGTACTTTCATTTGGTCAACCACATATATAAAATCAGTTTTGATATGTTTACTAAAATTATTTGTTATGTGGCGGGCCGCAGCAGCATCCGCCATATGCAACCCGCTGGCCACAATCTGACAACCATAGCACTATCGAAAAACGCTTGCATACAAAGTTGAACCAAAAAACACAATTATTTTGAAAAGGCTGCCTATATTACAATATAAAATAAAATTCAGCATCCTCGCCCGTAGTAGTCCGGTGAAGCTGTTAAGACCTTGCTTGGTCAATAGCGTAGTCAGCTCGAAAAAAAAAAAAAAAACATCCTCGCCCGTGCCTCTCGTGATTCGTCAATTTGATCTGATGACGTCATTTAAACAATTTTACATTAACACCATCATGAGCACGGAGTAAGCGGTCACCCATAGAATTAAATAAGGTAACAACACCTGACTCACTGCTGTACAAAATACTGTATGACTCACGCGAATACCGATACAATATTAGCATAAAATTTGGTTACAAGTTGTACGAGAAATATTAATTTCAACAAAGTAATAGAAACTATTACTAATCATTCGTTTGCTATTTTGTTGCTACTGTGCAATGATTATTGTTATTATAATGTTTATATAGTTTTAATAACTCGAACATTTTGCTGTCTTTACTCTTAGCACTGCTAGCGGAAACGAAACGAACTAAATTGTATAATCATTATCATTACATAGTATAAAACAAACTTCCCTACCGCGTCTGTCTGTCTGTTCGCAATAAACTCAAAAACTACTAAACGGATCTTTATGCGGTTTTCACCAGTGGATAAATTGATGCACGAGGAACGTTTTGGTACGTAATTTGTCCAGATTTTTTTTATAATCAGGGAGGAACAACGTCTGCCGGGCCCGCTAGTAGATATAACGGAATATTTGATTATAAGCGATCAAACCTCGCAATAAAAAATGGCTTTATCTCAAAAGATATTTGTGTCATTTAAAATCTAAATCCAATTTTAGCTCTTATTAACATTATTTTTCAAGATTTTGTATTTTTGTTCATGTAAAATATGAAGATTATAAAAACAACTAAAAACCTTATGATCGGCAAAATTTAAACTTCGTTTTCGGTGTTTAAAAACTGGAAATCTAAACAAAATGAAACATATTATATGAACAATGATTAACCGCTGAGTTTAAAAAGATAATTGGCTCGGAAGTGATTCTATTAACATTAAGGTGCTAATTTATTATTTTCTACAGCGAATACTCTGTTTTGGATTGAATTCCGAGTGTATTGAAAGGATTTAAAAGTAGTAATAACGTAAAACAAGTTTCAGCAAAAAATATATTATATTTTTTTAAAGATAACTTTATTTAAGATAATATCTACAGGCTACAAAAGTAAGGAACCTAGGTATTTTATGTAGTCAAATCCATCGCATAAGCATAGCACTGCAGTAAAATCATATAGTCGATCGAGTAGATTCTGAAAAAATTGACACACAAACAAAGAACTTTCCCTTTTCGATGTCAGTTAAAATGAGACCTGCATTTAAAATCTAGAAAATCAATACGAAAACCTCCGAACGCACTCGACTCACGTACAGCTACCAGTGGGTATGTTGGAAGCTATAAAAATTACACGCGCGTTGCGGTTTGTTCCGACAATAATAAATATATTATTCATTGTTGTATTAGCTATGTAAATACATGAATCACGAATAACACATAATCATTATAAAGTTGTACTTTCAAGTAGAGTCCCTAATTGTTAACACTTATACAACAATTATATTGTATTAAGAGCACAACATACTTACTGTGAGAGTTTGGCAAAATATATCGTAGACCTAGTTTGGGAAATTTACATACATTACATACATTACATTATGTAAAAACTACATAACGGATGCGTTTGAACTGAAACTACTTATGGCATGGTAGGGGAAAATTGGCGTTACGCGTTACGTGTTGAACGTAATGTAGGTATGTATTTGTGTATGTGTAAGTATGTATAAGTCGCTGTGTGAGTCTAGTAGTATACCAAAATCAGTAAATGTGTAGTTGTTAAGTATTTATACTACGAGACTTCGTATAGTATATAATTATGAGAATAGTTATATTTATATAATTTAATAAATATAAGCCAAAGAAGATTCACTACCTCCGGAGGTACACACTGATATACGTAATGTTTTTTTAATATATACATCAGAAAATAACACATAGAACATTTATGAGGACTATATATGTGCTATAAATTATTAAAATGATATCATTACATTAAATTAAATCATTGGAAATATACGAAGATAAAGCATGGCGCTGTCATTTATAAAGATACAAACGCAAAAGAATTCGCGGGCGACATTAGTAAAGTATAAATCTTTGTATTATCTCATAATATTAATATTCCTGTGAAAATAGATGCATTTATGTATTTCATGAGTTAAAACTAACACACTAAAAACTAACTATTACAGTTTCACTTTTGTATTGTTTGCAATTTTTTCAGTTATTTTCCTATGTTTCAGAGCCTATCAGAAAGCATCAGTACTCGCGCTGCGGTAGACCAGTGTGATAAGCATAGATTGTCAATAAGCTACTAACATATGAATTTAAGTTTAGTTATAACCTTATAACTAATAAGTTAACCAAATGATCGGTCAACGTCATGTTAGCCGCACGCACGCCTGTCTCAAAAAAGGTCTATTTGCACTATTTTTCGGTAAAAATTACAACAAAACTATTAAACATATTGACTAACTACAGATACATTGAACCTTTGACAATGATGTACAGATTATTGTTTTTTAAAATAAGTATGTAGGTGTAGGTTAAAAAAAAAATCAATTCTCCGTAATCCCCTCGCGCAAAACAACCTGCTTTTCGGTATAAAAATCTCAGTAAATTTGCATTTTTCTTAATAAAAAAATCTGCTTATGCTACATATAATCAAGTTTGAATAACATAACATAATATCCAAGTTATCTATACCACATCTGAGAAAAAAAAAAAAATTAGTTGTAAACAAAATTTCACGGTATTATATCAATTACGTAGACCTTATATATGAATTAAGGTCCAACTTATTTCTTTATTTAGATTCGTTTTTAACAAAAGTATGGAAGAAGGATTCACGTTGCGCCAGACCACGCCCAGGGGCCGTAGCGAGTGTATGTCTACGTCGCTTTGCACTCGATTAGAAAAAAAAACATCGCTGTAGAAATACATATACAGTTCACAAAACGTTTTGACCATTTCGAAAAATTAACCAATATTTTATAGTGGTTTATATTTCTAGTAGTAATTAAGTAAGTACACTGTAATTATACAAAAATTGAAACAAAAATTCTAAGTTTGGATTTTATTAGGATAGTTTTTTTTACGTTTTGCTTGTAGATGGATTTCAGGTACTGTTATGTAATTTGTTGTTATCCGTTGTTTGTTGTCCCACCCTGTTAATAATAAAATCTTGACAGATTATATACTTAAATGTTCCTCACGAACCACATTATCTACTGATCAAAACCGAATGAAAATCAGTCCAGTAGTTTTTGAGTTTATCGCGAACAGACAGACAGACAGACAGACGTGGCACTTTGTTTTATAATATGTAATGCTAACTCGTAGACAACACTGGTCATAGTAAAGCTATTCATATTTCTACAAAACAATAAGAGAATTAGATATAGTACGATATATACATACAGTTTAAATAACTATTAATATTTTCATATAAGCGATGATCATGATGTTTGGACGTTTGGACATTGCGTCCATCGACGTAGGTTCAAACACTTGTGAATGGGCCGAGGGTTTCACGGTGGTATGCCTTTTTCTAAACTTGCCTGGATAGCTACCACCCTCAAATTGAAAATCGGTCGTCAATCTGTTGGTGTGCTCCGACAGCTGCACCTGAAAGCTAATTCTTTTCTAAAATTAGCATGCTAACGACCTTAGACCATGTCGTCATTTAACATTAAGCGGGATTGTGTGGTCAAAACGCTAAAAAAAAATGTAGACATAGAACACTACATATATCACTGCTATATATCATGTGATATGAAAAATAATTTTTCATACGATAAGTGTGAATTTGTAACTCTGCTTTTTTTACGTGGTATGAATACATAGCGTGTAATAGCTATATTTCATATAGTATATGTTATAGAGTAGAGTCATTTCACTGCTATATTATTTATTAAAATAGCTATGATATGCCACTTTTTTCCAGTTTTTCCTTGTGACTAGTGTGTCTACGCACCGCAGTGTTTAACTACGTATGTAGAACATCTAGTGAAACAACATCTGTGATAGAATGTCGACAGAGTTGTTATGAATCACTGAGGACACGTGCACGTGACTCTGAGGCAACGGCTCAGACCTTACAGGTGTTATAACAATGGATTAAATCAATGCAGACTAACGCATATAATTGTTATAATAATATTCAGGACACGAATGCACTTTAGGAATGTACTACCACACCATACCAAATAGGCATTACTACAGTAGCAAACAAAATGTTATGCAAAATTATAACTAGAGTTAGACTCTGAATTATAACTAACTAGCGTGCCCGGCAGACGTTGTCCCGCCCTGACTAAAAATAAATCGTTGACAAATTACCAAAACGTTCCTCACGAATCACTTTATCCACTGGTGAAAACCGCATGCAAATCCGTTCAGTAGTTTTTCAGTTTATCGCGAACAGACAGACAGACAGACGCGGTAGGGGACTTTATTTTATACTATGTCATGATAACTGACATAGTGACTCATTTAGTCAGTGGTGCTTCCTGATTAGCTATCGAGTGACATTAATATTGAATGAAAACGGCTCCGTTGTCGCCACTGTGTCCCGATTGCGCTGTGCTTACAGGTACTTTACAGTCACTATGTGGTGCCACTATAAGAAATATTTATTCATATTTCTATTTGACTTCGTTCACCATTCATGTTGTTTCGCAGTCCTAAGTCATGATTAGGTGTTCTCGCGTTTCACCATAATCTCATGTGATGGTAACCAAATTGCAGCTCCTTGGCCACAGATTTTAAGCTTGAGAGTAGTAGCTAGTGGTTTCATCACTATATTCTGCTTCACTGAAACATCCGACTCAGTTGCTAGGATTTGAACCTACGTCCAGCGACGCGGTGTCCGAACACGCTGTCAATTAAGCCATCATCGCTTTTCTAGAAAAAAGTTAATTGTTACCACTTGACCGATAAAATTAAAAGGACTAATATTTGCATTCAAAAATCAACATTACAAAAAAAATGTTACGCAAAAAAATGCCATTATTTGGCCTAATTCATTTAAAATTACTTGACGATAAGAGTTATTGTAATCCGATAATTAGCATGCGCTAACAAAACATACCATATATTATTGTACTTATCAATTAAGATATAATATATTGATTAGGAGAGATAAATATAATGAAATGTGACTCCAATATCAGTTATCATTGGAGTTGGTGCGAAAGTGTTTAATTCATTAGTATTTATTTGAACTATAATTGGTTTCAAACATGTGTAAGTACTATTTAATAATAATTTTATAATATCTAATGCCACTTGATGTGCTGCTCTTCAAATTCCAACACTGTGTCTCACACTAAGAACCAAGCGCTGTGTGTGAGGGACTCTAGACATTCATAATTAACAGATAATTAATATACATAATTACCATACATATAATTTAACAAGATAAGCAAATCCCACAGAATATTAAAAATTCTTACATAAAATGATAGCATATAAGGAAGTCAACTTTTAAGGAGTTGAATATGGATCGAAATATTTGGATGAGTCTGGATTAATTTATAGATATTAATTGATATAACAATAGGCCCTAAAATAACCAGCAGAATCACACTTTTTTCTTGTTCATGTCATTTGGCTACGTCACAGAACACGAAAAATTATGTAAGTTTTTTTTTTACATAGTGTGGACAAAATCAAAGATTTGTTTTAAAACTTTAACGGATCGAATTGCAGATTAAATCGGCCAATGTGCTATTATTTATTAAGATATTTTCTATTTAAGTTTAAAGTTACTTTCGATAACTTAATTCAGCAAAAATATATCCTGAATGTTATCGATTGATTGAATTAACTTATACGACACTTAAAAAGAAAATAAAACCAATAATTCGAGGACTACATTAAAAACAATTAAAGATGCTTTATTCAATTTATATAATACACTACCATCACTATGCAGAATAACCCGGTCATCGCAAAGAGCTATTTTTATTAAAATAATACCGATGTATCATGTTCACAGTCAATTAGATCCTCCATTTAATAACCTTTTCACAGCAGAACCTACTTGACATGGTGTTTGAACTTATTGTCTGACAAATTGATAATACGTGTTTTAGGATTTTATTGCAAACTAACACCTAATTACCTGTAAAGACTTTTATCTGTCTTACCAAACATGAAATAACTAATTTTAATTTAGTAATATTATTATACTATACTGGTAAATTTCTAACTTATGTAAGGTTTTACGGCCAAGTAAATTACTTAGGATGTATTCTGTACATACCTTCGAATGGGAATGACTTTGATTGTTTCGACTCTGTTTTCTCTTTAATTTTTTAACAGTAAATGATGTTATTAAATATTTAAGGGAAGCACCCGTACCAACGAGTTCTGTGGGCGATATTAAACTGAACGGCGATCTGGGAATACCCATAGAAAACCATAAACAAACCCTATTCAGTGTGAGAGTTAGTATCGTAATTTACGTGCCAGTTGAAACACCTCATCGCCGTACTGTAGGTATTTCACGTGATCAGCTTTATTCGGATTTCCCCCTGATATTTTCCTTGAGAGAGTTAATCATACTGTATTGCTAAACTGGTCAATAAACTTTTTTAACTTTTGAAAATTGTAATGACATATTTGTGCTATCTTGGTTAAAATTACCTCTGTATTATTATACGGTAGTAAGGATAAATAAGAGTCCAAAAGTGATATGAGCTAGCTCTTACAAAAACTTGCATTCCCCACGACAATTTCGTAATACAACGATAACATATCCGTTGTAGTCACCATTGAGAATGGAATATTCTGGAAAAATTGCAATCTTATTCGCAATAATTCCGCAAACTTACAAAATTTATCAGACGGTATGTAAGACTTTTAAATATATTCTCGAAAGTTTTTGAAAAAGTATAAGATCTAAAGGCGATCTTTAGAAAATTGCGAGCCAAAGTTTAGGAAGTTACCATTATTGACGAAATTGCTTACCGTAGATAATGGGCAGTTGGGGAAAAGTTGTAATGACATATTTGTTAAAAGGTGGTTAAAATTACCTCTGTATTATACGGTAGTAAGGATAAATAAGAGTCCAAAAGTGTTATGAGTTAGCTCTTACAAAATGCATTCCCCACGATAATTTCGTAATACAACGATAACATATCCATTGTAGTCACCATTGAGAATGGAAAATTCTGGAAAAATTGCAATCTTATTCCCAATAATTCCGCAAACTTACAAAATTTATCGGACGGTATGTAAGACTTTTAAATATATTCTCGAAAGTTTTTGAAAAAGTATAAGATCTAAAGGCGATCTTTAGAAAATTGCGAGCCAAAGTTTAGGAAGTTACCATTATTGACGAAATTGCTTACCGTAGATAATGGGCAGTTGGGGAAAAAGGACTTTAGTTAATAATCGAGTTTAATACAAAAGAAGCATAAACTGGAATAATCTGAGTTAAAGAGAGAGCTTGAACTTGAGAAATTTTGAGTTCAGTTCCAATCCAAATACTAAGTAAGCCTGATTGTTGTGTTTGTTATTTCTCAACAAAAAAAAGAACGGACATTTATATCTTTTATCAAATAGGTAAATCGCTTTACATCGATCATAATTTTAATAAGTTTCAGGATTTAATTAAAATCAGACGCAATCCACATCTCTTACGTTAAAAGGTTTTTTTGTTCCCAGGGTTGACGTTCCTATTACTGACTCCGTGCATCGCCTTGAGAACCTTTGAGCCAGACCCACCCAAATTAATTTCAAGAGATAACATCATCGAAGGAACAGTGGATGTGCGACTCAACCACTTCAAGGCATTCAATAATGACACATTTCCTATGGCAAGTCATTTATTAGATTATCGTATAGCTTTTGCTCGTAGTAAAGATTATGATGTCATGTCATATTAAAGATTATTATGTAATCATACATCAGAATTCATGCCAAAATCAACATCAAAAATAATTTATTATTGAATTTAGGTGCTTATGAAAGCCAAAATTCGGCTTATGAAAGCCAAAAAAGCCGGTTCGGAAATCAACCCAGTTATCAAGAAGAGAGAAGAACCAGCTACAAACTCGATCTGGTTTATCTTTTTAATATACTTAAAATATATTATATGTCATATCGTTTTTAGTGGATGCACAGAGAGTAGACAATTTCAGACATCACCATCGTTCACGTATTATTGATCCACCTCTGTAATAGCCTTTTGACACAAAAACCCGCTTGACATGGCGCTTAAACTCACAGTCCGGCAAATGGGTAATGTGCTTTGAGACTTTGTTCTAAACCTTAATACTATTACCTAAAAAACTGTTACTGGTTTTACAGAGTCTGAAACATGGGATGACCAATTTGTCACAATACTATTTAGACCATGCCTGTCTTTTACGAAATCCAGTTTTTTTTTTAAGTTTTTCGGACATACATTAAATTATCAAGAGATATAATGTATATGTATAATGGCAATAGTATAGTGACAGCAAATATATATCCAGTAACTAATTGTCGCGATAGAAATCTATACCCAACTACATTGCGACTACCAAAGTGGTGATAGATTCATCTCAATGATTCTTATCTAATTTGTCGTATACGTGATCGGCCAGTACACCCAGGAGCTCAGAAGCTTGTAAGCTGCTATGGCAGCAGGCAGCAATGTCATTTTACCGTGACCTTATAAAAAAAAGTAGAATGTGAGTTTACTCGCAGTGGAAGTGAAACTCAGAAGGCATTCTGATTAATTTGCGAATGAAGTGAATACACTATGGAGGTAGTAAACATTAGTTTTCAGCATTATCTTCTATACATAAATAAAATAAGAATGTAAACCAAAAGTGTCTGTACTTTTTCGATTTTCCAGGATACCCAGGAGCTCGGAAGCTTGTAAGCCGCTATAGCAGCAGGCAGTAATATCATTTTGCATTGCAGGTATCTAGGACTAAGGAATAGAATACATTTTAATCATTCTTTAGAAATGTCTGTCTATCTCTCTGTTAGTATGAACACGCATAATTGCTAAAGTACTGGGTTCACAATTAAACCACACATTTCTTCGAGAGTAACTTAGTCTTTGTTTCATTAAAATCGGTTCACTCTATCAAAAGTTATTGTAATTTTAATGACGACGCGGCGTTAGTACGAGAGAAAAGTAGATAAGTAAATGGCTTAATACCCTTTAGAAATGTCTGTCTATCTCTTTGTTAGTATGAACACGCATAACCGCTAAAGTACTGGGTTCACAATTAAACCACACATATCTTCGAGAATAACTTAGTGTTTGTTTCATTAAATCCGGTTCACTCTATCAAAAGTTATTGTAATTTTAATGACGACGCGGCGTTAGTACGAGAGAAAAGTAGATAAGTAAATGGCTTAATACATTCAGGTGACTTTATTAATCACTTCTTTTTACATAAGGTTCCACGTGGATGAAGTCGCGGGCAAAGCTAGTTTTGTAATGTATTATAACAACAACACTTAATACAAAACACATTTTTTTAATATAATATATAAATTTAAGTGCGCGAACGATCCAACAGAAAATATTGTAAATGTATACATCTGACAGTATAAAACCTATATATTCGATTCACATCGAAAAGATTTCAAATTATATAATTGGTTTAGTGTAAAAGTCGAATGAAAACAAAGCTTAAATATTTCCTACGGTTAAAGTATTTTTAACTACACCAGGTAGATGTACAACATCTAATGCAACTTAATTTTATAGCGATACTACTACAACGATGAGTTCGCACGTGAAAACATTGTGATTTTCGTCGGCGGCGAATGGTCCATATCACCCGGTTGGGTCAGAGCGGGCTTAGCATACGATATAGCGAAAGAATTAGACGCTGGACTTTTCTACACTGAGCACAGATATTACGGGTTGTCCAGGCCCTCCAGGTGAGTCTCATGTTACATTATACTATTCCCCATCGTTATATACTATTTAACTACAATTATATTTGATTCTGTATATGTACTGATTTATTTATTTACCTTTGTGGATAATGCTACAGTCAACAGTAATAAGAATAAGCATATTAGGCATATTTCAAAACCTACAACGCTTTATAATGGATACAAGTTGATTCCTATGTTTGTGAGTCAGAATATTTAATTTAATATTTATTTATTTTGGTAAACATGACAAGTGTCAATTGAAAACAAACAAGAACTTCGATATATCCTAAACAGCAAATATGTTAAACTGCAGTTCAATAACATGACGTCGTTATACCTTCAAATAACGATTAACAAACTCTTTAGTAACAATAAGAAATCGAGTTTACATACATACGTGTCTAAATACAAAATATAATATATATTTGCCACAAATTGTTCATTTTAGCTGTGATTTGGCTTTTATATCAAATTATAAAGTCGACTCATTTTGTCCGATTTTGTAGACGCAGCGATGACAATTAACTGCAGAAGCTTTTTAAATCTTGTGTATGGGAATTTACGACACATTTCGGATTTATTTCAGTTTCGTTTCATTTCAAATATTAATTTCTTCGTCTTTCGATTGTCATCTAATCCTGAGCTATGAAAAGATCATAAAAACATAGTAAATGGTATTGCGGATTTTAATTTTACTTTGATTTTGATCGCAAACAATTGGCAGTCTGTTTCTGATAGAGATAATCTCTTCTCGTTATAACTATGACCAGCAGCCACCAGGCGATTGCTTAATTAACCTTAAATAATTCTACGCCGAGAACACACTTTATTTTATTACAACGTAATTATCCTTTAGGGAGTATATATTTTTTAGTTGTAAATGCATTGGCGAACCTAACTACATCACAGCTGCACTAAAGGCACATAATTTAACACAAAACGGTATAATTATGTAAATTAGTCAGTACATTTACGCCGTTTAAAGACTGTAGAGCGCGAGATGCACTTCCAGCTTGAATACTTCCACGTGAATATGTGTAAGGAGTTGTAAAATCATAGAATGATTTATATTTTTCTCACAATAACCACGATTCAACCGCATCGGTTGTAGGTAATATTTCTGAATGATGAAATCTGTTTGACAATGTTAACAAGTTACAAACACCTATTTAGTGTACATCTTAGTTTTGTTTATACAAATGATTACTGCATTTCTAAGGTTCAATTTGAATAAGAAAGTTATAAATATAAAGCATTACTTTTACGTTAATATTTTTTAATTACTATTTTTCATGTGATAGTAAAAACGGTTAAATTGAATTATCTAGCAGTATTAATGTAAGCTAAAATGTGCACTTTTCGCTACACACTTATTCGTAGGTAGATTTTCTCATTATTTATTGCAACGACAGCACTATCGATTGTAAGTGATATCTTAATGTATTTCACCAGTTTGTAACCGATAGTTAGCCACTTCATGTGTTGCTTTGCTTTTGTGTAATACATGAATAAGACTGTAGAAAAATAGTAAAAATAATACAAACACCTATTTAGTGTACATCTTAGTTTTGTTTATACAAATGATTACTGCATTTCTAAGGTTCAATTTGAATAAGAAAGTTATAAATATAAAGCATTACTTTTACGTTAATATTTTTTAATTACTATTTTTCATGTGATAGTAAAAACGGTTAAATTGAATTATCTAGCAGTGAAATGATTATTGCATTTGAATAAGATGGTTATAAATATAAAACATTACTTTTACGTTAATAATTTTTCAATTACTATTTTTCATGTGATAGTAAAAACGGTTAAATTGAATTATCTAGCAGTATTAATGTAAGCCTAAATGTGCACTTTTCGCTACACACTTATTCGTAAATAGATTTTCACATTATTTACTGCAACGACAGCACTGTCGATTGTATCTGACATCTTAATGTATTTCGCCAGTTTGTAACCGATATTTGGCTTCTTAATGTATTGCTTTGCTTTTGTGTAATACATGAATAAGAGTGTAGAAAAATAGTAAAAATAAATTTAGGATTGACATTGCCAAATAAGCAAAGCTACATCCATGAATTCAACTGAATACATTTTCTACACATTAATTTGGATGTAAGGGAGAAGAAATATTATCTAAGAGACTCAGGCTGGCTTTGTCTCCACGTTTGGGAACTGAATAGTCGTGTTCTACTAAATCCCGGTCGCAACTATGAGATATCTATAACAGTCGGTGCTGTCGACAAATTAATTTAAAGCGCCATCTGTTCGAGACTGATGAAACTTACAAATAATAACAATAATCAACATTGACAATCATTTAAATTGTAATTAAAAAATATTGATGCCATTAATCGAAATATAAACTATCCTATCTCTCAAGTTGGACCAAATTATACATAAATGCCAATGTTTCTTGAAGATCAGTTGAGTAGTTTCGGAGTTCATTGTGGACAAACATCATGACACTAGATTATTATATATTTAAGATTAAGACAGGCCTGTAGACTGCGATCCAAAAGAGATTCGTTTTAAGTAGCTATAAGCTGCAAAAACCACATTAACATCACATGGCGTAATAAAAAAAAATCTTCTGTTTCAAACTAGCATGATAGTGCAATAACAAACAGTTACGCTAATAAATAGCAATTACAAGAAATCTATTATAATTGTTATTCTTGTAATAATTATATTTATATAACTAATACAAATTACACAGTTACACCGTCACGTATCTATGAAATGTTCACGCGCTAACGTTATTCATGCATGTCGAACATTAGTTGAGTGTGCTGCGGAATTTCAATAGACTAATTAATGCTCTGCAATAGTCGAATCCTGGTATTATCCTGTCTGGCTACACTCACACCGTACAGTAACGTTTTAGAAGACTATCTATATTTTAACTAAGTATCTTATATTATGGATAATATTATGTATACTAAAATAATTAACTTATGCTGATTACATAATAGTACAGTTACACGACCTTTTTGTTTAATATATTAGAGCTTCCTACTACTACTACAGTACAAAATAAATGCCACATAATATAGTCGAGTAGAAGAAAAAGCGGAAGGAATATAATTAAACACGCAATTTAAAATCCATATTTAATTGAAAGATTGTCACAACCTGATTAATAATTAAGACAAAAAACTAAGTCAGCACACATATGTAAGAACTTTCATTCAATGAAAACAAACGGTAACCCTACATCTATCTCTTTAATGGTTATATGGTATGGTTAAATAGTTTCTACATGTTCACAAAAATAAACAAGTACTAATTATTTGTATTTAACCAACTTTTTTTAATAATTTATAGGTTTAATCGTTTGAGCACAATCTCATCTTATGTTAATAACTGTAAATCGACTCTAAAACGGTAAACACGCTAAACTTAGACTTGACTGACTCTCAAGTGTGTGTGCCGGAACACACCAACAGGTGCTTGGCGACACACTTTCAACTTAAGGGTCGTAACTAACCAGGCGAACTTAGGAAGAGCCCTACCACTATGCAATGGGTTTCGTCACGATGTTTTCCTTCACCGCGCGCTCCGACTCTGTTCCTAGGAGTCTAAGCTATGTCTATCGGCGTTGCGTCCAAACACGCTATCAATTAAGCCATCATCACTATTTATTTACCTGCGTTTTACTTCCGAGTACTTATCATTTAAGCTCAACAGCGTCGCGACGTACAATGGGAAGTTAAAGATTAAAATATCTAAACCAATTTATACATCAAATGATGCGATTCTACTTCAAGAAGACTTGAACCGTGTAGTACAATGGTGTTATATGAATAAAATGAAACTTAATATTAATAAATGTTATTATATAAGATTTACTAGAGAGAACTCCAACTCACAATGTGTTTATAGAATAGAAGAAAATATTTTGCATGAAGTTGATTATATAACAGATCTAGGTATAGTTTTTGATAAAAAACTAAAATTTGATATATAATATTATATATATATATTAAAAAATCCTTTAAAATATTAGGTTTTGTTTTGAGGAATTGTAAGAATTTTAAGAATTGCAGCACTAAAATACACCTATATAAATCACTAGTAAGACCTAATTTAGAATATTGTAGTCTAATCTGGAATCCACATTATGATATTTATATAAAAAACATAGAACGTGTACAGAAAAGATTTTTATGGCATCTTTGTTACAATTGCAATGTAGACAATAAAATTACAAAATACAATGACCGTCTTAACCACTTCAAACTATCCTCCTTAAATAATCGAAGAATGATGTTGGAACTTATGTTTTTATTTAATATATTTCATGACCAAATTGACTGTCCACAAATTACTAATCACTTCAAATTTAATATTCCTACTAAGCTTCCAAAA
Source organism: Antheraea pernyi (assembly GCA_015888305.1). Classification (NCBI taxonomy): domain Eukaryota; kingdom Metazoa; phylum Arthropoda; class Insecta; order Lepidoptera; family Saturniidae; genus Antheraea; species Antheraea pernyi. The sequence continues at coordinate 95,282 of MU159192.1, forward strand.
TCTAATAAATACGTTCCATTTTATATTTCTCATTCATGTACTAATTTAGGCTTTTACTCTCCAGTCAACAGAATATCTAGGTCATATAACTCACTCCATAAAACATGCGACATTTTCTCAACTAAACGAAATCATTTCAAAACAACGATAGAGACATATCAGTCTCTTCACAAAACACAGTTATAATTATTATATTTTTTTCAGTATTTCCTATATTTCTCTTTCTGTTTCAATCTTCTCGTTTTTGTATTATCATGTTATTTTTTTTTATATGTAAAATAGTTTGATCTTTTGTTTTATTAATATTTAATTTATTGTTGGAGCATGCCGTGGTTGTCTGTAAATATGACTACATTTACAATGTGTTACAATAGTCCTACTTTTTATATACTGACTAATGTATTGTCATGTTGACGATCCTAAAATAAATAAATATATAAATTACACGTCAGTGTAACAGGCTGTCGAGTTGGCACCGTAACAAAGCTTGACACCAATTATATTACATAAAGGGAAGGCTAACTGACATAACTGGATTCGATTCTACCACGATAACATAGGAAAGTAAGCCGCTTAGCTTATTCACTAACAAATATTGTGTTCATTATAATATAGTTTCTTCTTTCGTTTTATAAGTTGGCGTTTTATTATATAACTGATGAAGCAATTTTTTGCGTGAATTGTCTTTCGTAGTGTCTTTTAATTGTTATTCATAATCTTGCGTTATTTGACCTCATAGTTATGGCATTTTACATAATATAGTTTAGTTAATGTGCACGAGTTAACTGAATAAAAAATAATAACAGGAATTATGAATTCTGAGAAGTAACAGAACAATCGCATTAATAAACTTCTATGAGGAGGATTATTTACCAAAGTAGAAATAAAATGTTATTAGCTGGAGACAATAACACTAAGAGTGAAATCTATAAAGCGGAATCAGACTTATCTTAAGTCCAGCATTAAAATTTATAGTCGCAAACTTAGCATTTCCATGGCTTGTGCTAAGTTCAAATCAACAAATTCAACAATTTACAAAAATCTTGAGGTCCTTGAATTACATAAGCGAATAAAATATGACAAAATAATATAGTAACATTGGCATTTCTATATTTTTTTGATTATCATTGGCTTAATCTTTCATTCCAGAAAAGAAGCTTCCATTATTTGTTTCATTCTCTTGACTTGGCAAGGTTGACTTCGTTCTTTTATTTATTTTTTTAATATTCTTTCAACATGCATGGTTCAATTTATTTTTACAATTAAAGTTAATATTACAGACTCGACGGAGTATTGACAAAAAACTAACCACAGCGTAATTGAACTATAAATTCGAAACCTAAGATTCCGCTGATACTTAGCGAAGTTTAAGCTGAGCTAAGGATAAAATAAGGCTGAGTACGCTCTATAGATTTCACCCTAAGTCTGGAATTGATGGTCGTTCTCAAATGAAAATATAGGCGCCAATGATCAGTTATTCCAGAAGTAAAGCTTCCATTATTTGTTTCATTCTCCGTTGACTTGGCTCTTTTATTTATTTTTTAACTTTTCAACATGCATGGTTCAATTAATTTTTACAATTAAAGTTAATTTTACAGACTCAATGGAGTATTGCCAAAAAGCTAACCACAGCGTAAATGAGCTATAAATTCGAAACCTAAGATTCCGCTGATACTTAGCGAAGTTTAAGCTGAGCTAAGGATAAAATAAGGCTGAGTACGCTCTATAGATTTCACCCTAAGTCTGGAATTGATGGTCGTTCTCAAATGAAAATATAGGCGCCAATGATCAGTAACAATTTGATGGCGGCTTGTTAAAATGTCGTTATTATTTCAAGACTATCTGATACGCGCAACTACGTCTGAGTTTTTTTATTATTTTAACAATATATTTTAGATACCTACTAGGGAATAAACACAATAAAAATGAAATCAAAAACATATTTTGCTTCCAAAGTTTCTTTCTAAACAGTGTTGTCCGTTTACGTTCTCTTTATAGCGCATAAGTGTCACATCGCTTGCCCAGTTCTCAACGGCAAGAAAACACACATAGATAAGGGCATAGGTGTTATTAAAATCGTAGTCTCTTAAAACTTTAATAACTCTATATTAAAGCAAGATATTTTGTTCATTATTTTTCTATATCAGGTCAGAAGTTAGAATAATAAAACTAGAATAAATAAATAGAGTTATGTGAAGTAATTTTGCGTCGGGCGTACACAACGAGAGACCTCTATCATTTTATTTATATATATTATAAGATAAACCTCCCTCGTTTCTTTGAATCAAGTTCAAATATAGATAATACTAACTGCACCCGTGAATTTGTACACTTTCTTATTACTTATTGTTATGAATAGTTGATTTATACCAAAATAGATATTATGTTAATGTCCTCCGTGTCCAAATAACCTTATATACCTATTTACATAAAGATTGACCGGCACAGAAGTTATACATGCTGAGGCTTCACCTAGTGACGAGTTATGGAAAAGTGATAATAATAATAATAAAAGACACTTAGGGGTGCCAACTGCAATTATAATCGGGTCAAAAGGAGTTATAATTAATTAGTCTCAGGCTCACAGTGTTTTTATAGAGAGCGCTGTTTGTACAAAGATGACCGTCTGTTCCATAGAATTTGTCGACAGCCATTCAATTCTGAATAAACGAACGCTTGTTCAGACTAACAAGATATATTATTATTATGCAATTACTGTTTTAATATGGTATTTCAAATGATAGTAGCTTACTTTAGCGGATTTAGAAACCACTTCAGTCTTCGGGTAGATATACCACTACGAGTTCTATTAGATCTGGGTCCAGGTTTCTGATTTCGCTTTCTTCAGCATGTAATTAAGTTTATCATAGAAATTGTTAAATGTATTTTTGCTCTATACATTAGTTAATTCGAACTGAATCAATTATCAATTCCCAATAGTGATAGAATATAGGATTATAAAAAAATCGAGGAAAAACAATTAAGATTCTAGACTTTCAAGAAAACATTCCGGCTGTTATTCTACATCTGTCTATGGGCAATGTATAAGATATCCACTGCAGGGCCATAGACCACTTCCTGAAGAAAGGTATTAGCACAATCACCATGCCAGCCCACGAGTGTATTGGCGATTTCAAGCTCTGAGAAATACATAGTTCTATATTTTTCCACATACACACATACAGATATTCCACCGGTCAGTCTACTACCATTAGGAATTAATGGTGACAGTTAAATTTCAATCAAGTTTGTAAAAAAATATCTTCTTCCATACGTTGTTGTTAAACGATATTAATAAAGCTCTTTACGAGACTGAGGTCTTCGCGGGTCAATTGAACGTTGGCCGAGTGACCTCCAGTGACCTCACGGTCAAGATGAGTTGTTCAATATTTTCCCACATACACATATACAGATATTCCACCGGTCAGACTACTACCATTAGGAGTTAATGGTGACAGTTAAATTTCAATCAAGTTTGTAAAACAATATCTTCTTCCATACGTTGTTGTTAAACGATATTAATAAAGCTCTTTACGAGACTGAGGTCTTCGCGGGTCAATTGAACGTTGGCCGAGTGACCTCCAGTGACCTCACGGTCAAGATGAGTAACCGTATAATACAATGAATAACTACTCATACATAGTATTTGTACGACCTAATCCTTTTATTGTTATAGAGAATGTTTTTGAGGATGTTTGTTATTCTTTTATAAATTACTCATGGGGTTTTAGTAAAACTTTACAGTAAATTTGCTTATACATCATAATAACATACAGTCTTTACATAATATAAAATGAAGTCGCTTCCGCTGTCTGTTCCCTTAGATCTTTTAAACTATTCAACGGATTTTAAGCAATAGATGGAGTGATTCAAGAGGAAGGTTTATATGTATAATACATACATATTATAAAACAGAAAATCAGAAGAATTCAAAGATTTGTAATGTGATGTCGCAACAAACATATTTTTGTGCGCTTAAATCGTAAACGTTGACTAAACCTTACGAGATAGATCAAATTAATGTACTACGGTGTTATATATCTTAAAAACATCGATAAAAAGCCTTGGATGGTATATATTTATCTCTAAAGGATAACCCACAGTGTCCATTTTTTTTACAAAATTAATTATGTGTTATTTAGCAAGCTATTTTCTTAATCTTAATTTAATATTTTTATATATTTAATTTAATATATATTATTTCTTATCCAATTAAATACATTACATACATTGTACATGCCCTTACACATGCCCATGTAAAATTGCCCTTAACAGTATGTCATTAAAATGGATATCTACATTGCACCCGTGCGAAGCTGGGGCGGGTCGCTAGTTTATAAATGTATTGTATAAGTGACAAAAACTATAAATATTGAATTATTTTAAATCGGAGCGAGCTGTATATACCCTCTGCTGCTTTTTTAAGACCCAATTTTAAAATGGCGGATCTTGTTTCAAATATTAGTATGGAGTGTAAATCTAGAGAGAACTATCTCTGTGTATAGAAATGTGACCGTCAATATGGGCTTAGTTAGGATGACGTTACAATAGCAATAGAGTTCATTATTATTCAATTATTTGGAAAAATTCATAACAGTAGACAGTCAAGAATCACTAAACGTAACAAACGTACAAAAATTCTATCACTCTCCACATTTACAGAAATCAGTTATGTTATATATACAAAATTATTGCGAACTAACCTTATCCTATATATTCTTTGCCTATGCTAGCGCCATTTAGGAGGGTTTTGAAGCTATTATTTAGCAGTTTAAAGCTGGACACTTTTTCAACTTGTCCCCCGTATGAGACAGTTCCCCTCACCTCTACCCTCCGTAGTTTTTAGCTGTTTAAAATTTAAACATTGTATAATTTGTTATTATTTTTATTTGTTTTTAAAATTTTGTGATAAATACAGTTTTTTTTTAACTTATGCTGCCAACAGCTTTTGCATTATAAGGTCTACATTCATTTGTATAGAACTTAAAACATTATGGTTTTGGAAAATCCAGGCATTAGACTTACACGAAGATTATATTGTCATCATTTATAACATACGAACCGTTGCTAGCCACTTATAATAGTTGAAGGACTAACTAATTAAAATCTAAAAAACTTTTTCCAACGTCTTCCTTTATTCTCTGCATTCAAATCAAAACATTACCACTGGTTCGGGAAACAAATCAGTCATCGATAAGATTCGTTAAGAGACTTAACTTAGTGTATCTATTTTTTAAATATCCTTTTTGCATTATAATAATCATACAAATCATTATTGTTACATTGGTTATTAGCAGATGAACAAAACGTATTACATCGAATTCGATAATATATTGAAGGTAAAAACGAGTATCCTTATTCGAAAGTACCGCCGGATCGCTTTTCTTTTCCTTCCTGTTGTTTATTGCATAAAAATATCTAAGTCCATGAGTGTATAGCGGGGGTTTTAAAATGGCGGATCTTGTTTCAAATATTAGTATGGAGTGTAAATCTAGAGAGAACTATCTCTGTGTATAGAAATGTGACCGTCAATATGCGCTTAGTTAGGATAACGGTACAATTGCAATAGAGTTCATTATTATTCAATTATTTGGAAAAATTCATAACAGTAGACAGTCAAGAATCACTAAACGTATTATTCAAAGTTCACAAAAATTCTATCACTCTCCACATTTACAGAAATCAGTTATGTTATATATACAAAATTATTGCGAACTAACCTTATCCTATATATTCTTTGCCTATGCTAGCTCCATTTAGGAGGGTTTTGAAGCTATTATTTAGCAGTTTAAAGCTGGACACTTTTTCAACTTGTCCCCCGTATGAGACAGTTCCCCTCACCTCTACCCTCCGTAGTTTTTAGCTGTTTAAAATTTAAACATTGTATAATTTGTTATTATTTTTATTTGTTTTTAAAATTTTGTGATAAATACAGTTTTTTTTTAACTTATGCTGCCAACAGCTTTTGCATTATAAGGTCTACATTCATTTGTATAGAACTTAAAACATTATGGTTTTGGAAAATCCAGGCATTAGACTTACACGAAGATTATATTGTCATCATTTATAACATACGAACCGTTGCTAGCCACTTATAATAGTTGAAGGACTAACTAATTAAAATCTAAAAAACTTTTTCCAACGTCTTCCTTTATTCTCTGCATTCAAATCAAAACATTACCACTGGTTCGGGAAACAAATCAGTCATCGATAAGATTCGTTAAGAGACTTAACTTAGTGTATCTATTTTTTAAATATCCTTTTTGCATTATAATAATCATACAAATCATTATTGTTACATTGGTTATTAGCAGATGAACAAAACGTATTACATCGAATTCGATAATATATTGAAGGTAAAAAATTTCAATCATTTTTAGAAATGTCTGTCTGTCTGTTTGTTTGAACACACATCACTGCTAAAGTACTGTGTTCATGATAAAACCTATCCAAGAAAACCATAAAGTATATGCTCGAATAACAGTCATTTTCATTAAAATCGGTTCTCTCTATCTAAAGGTATTGTAATTTTAATGACGACTAATATTTTTATATATTTAATTTAATATATATTATTTCTTATCCAATTAAATACATTACATACATTGTACATGCCCTTACACATGCCCATGTAAAATTGCCCTTAACAGTATGTCATTAAAATGGATATCTACATTGCACCCGTGCGAATCTGGGCCGGGGCGCTAGTTTATAAATGTATTGTATAAGTGACAAAAACTATAAATATTGAATTATTTTAAATCGGAGCGAGCTGTATATACCCTCTGCTGCTTTTTTAAGACCCAATTTTAAAATGGCGGATCTTGTTTCAAATATTAGTATGGAGTGTAAATCTAGAGAGAACTATCTCTGTGTATAGAAATGTGACCGTCAATATGCGCTTAGTTAGGATAACGGTACAATTGCAATAGAGTTCATTATTATTCAATTATTTGGAAAAATTCATAACAGTAGACAGTCAAGAATCACTAAACGTAACA
>MU159192.1:102888-135446 GCA_015888305.1 Antheraea pernyi
ATCCACTGCAGGGCCATAGACCACTTCCTGAAGAAAGGTATTAGCACAATCACCATGCCAGCCCACGAGTGTATTGGCGATTTCAAGCTCTGAGAAATACATAGTTCTATATTTTTCCACATACACACATACAGATATTCCACCGGTCAGTCTACTACCATTAGGAATTAATGGTGACAGTTAAATTTCAATCAAGTTTGTAAAAAAATATCTTCTTCCATACGTTGTTGTTAAACGATATTAATAAAGCTCTTTACGAGACTGAGGTCTTCGCGGGTCAATTGAACGTTGGCCGAGTGACCTCCAGTGACCTCACGGTCAAGATGAGTAACCGTATAATACAATTAATAACTACTCATACATAGTATTTGTACGACCTAATCCTTTTATTGTTATAGAGAATGTTTTTGAGGATGTTTGTTATTCTTTTATAAATTACTCATGGGGTTTTAGTAAAACTTTACAGTAAATTTGCTTATACATCATAATAACATACAGTCTTTACATAATATAAAATGAAGTCGCTTTCGCTGTCTGTTCCCTTAGATCTTTTAAACTATTCAACGGATTTTAAGCAATAGATGGAGTGATTCAAGAGGAAGGTTTATATGTATAATACATACATATTATAAAACAGAAAATCAGAAGAATTCAAAGATTTGTAATGTGATGTCGCAACAAACATATTTTTGTGCGCTTAAATCGTAAACGTTGACTAAACCTTACGAGATAGATCAAATTAATGTACTACGGTGTTATATATCTTAAAAACATCGATAAAAAGCCTTGGATGGTATATATTTATCTCTAAAGGATAACCCACAGTGTCCATTTTTTTTACAAAATTAATTATGTGTTATTTAGCAAGCTATTTTCTTAATCTTAATTTAATATTTTTATATATTTAATTTAATATATATTATTTCTTATCCAATTAAATACATTACATACATTGTACATGCCCTTACACATGCCCATGTAAAATTGCCCTTAACAGTATGTCATTAAAATGGATATCTACATTGCACCCGTGCGAAGCTGGGGCGGGTCGCTAGTTTATAAATGTATTGTATAAGTGACAAAAACTATAAATATTGAATTATTTTAAATCGGAGCGAGCTGTATATACCCTCTGCTGCTTTTTTAAGACCCAATTTTAAAATGGCGGATCTTGTTTCAAATATTAGTATGGAGTGTAAATCTAGAGAGAACTATCTCTGTGTATAGAAATGTGACCGTCAATATGGGCTTAGTTAGGATGACGTTACAATAGCAATAGAGTTCATTATTATTCAATTATTTGGAAAAATTCATAACAGTAGACAGTCAAGAATCACTAAACGTAACAAACGTACAAAAATTCTATCACTCTCCACATTTACAGAAATCAGTTATGTTATATATACAAAATTATTGCGAACTAACCTTATCCTATATATTCTTTGCCTATGCTAGCGCCATTTAGGAGGGTTTTGAAGCTATTATTTAGCAGTTTAAAGCTGGACACTTTTTCAACTTGTCCCCCGTATGAGACAGTTCCCCTCACCTCTACCCTCCGTAGTTTTTAGCTGTTTAAAATTTAAACATTGTATAATTTGTTATTATTTTTATTTGTTTTTAAAATTTTGTGATAAATACAGATTTTTTTTAACTTATGCTGCCAACAGCTTTTGCATTATAAGGTCTACATTCATTTGTATAGAACTTAACTAAGTGTACTATGCTATAAAGTAAATTAATGTAGTACTGCTATTTATGCCTGCTTGGCTTGCAACCACCTACAAGTTCAAAATAAGCATCTATAATCATGTTTCGGCAGCATTTGCATTATAATAATCATACAAATCATTATTGTTACATTGGTTATTAGCAGATGAACAAAACGTATTACATCGAATTCGATAATATATTGAAGGTAAAAACGAGTATCCTTATTCGAAAGTACCGCCGGATCGCTTTTCTTTTCCTTCCTGTTGTTTATTGCATAAAAATATCTAAGTCCATGAGTGTATAGCGGGGGACCGGTGCTATGACCGGCAATTGTTATACGAGTACTCTGGCACGTTCTCCCTGAAATAACTACGTAATGGATTTTAATTACTTAACCTCGCGGCTGATATTTTTACATTTTTTTTTATATCATTGGAGGCAAACGAACAGATACCCATCTTCTAGTCAATATTTCTTCATTCAAATTTTATGTTGAGTTTTTGGCGGGATCTTTGTCATGAAGTAGATTTTATATTTTATTCATAATCTTGTGTTATTTGACTGTTTACTATGTAATATTGGTGGCATTTTACGTAATATAGTTCGGTTATTGTACATAAGTGAAGTGGATGGAAAATAATACCGCGGAGCATGAATCCTGAGATGCTATAAAAACTCTATGGAAAATTCTAATAAGGGAGGTCACCGTCGTGTTAGAACATTGAAATTATCGCGAGACATTTGTAATGACATTAAATATAATACTCGACTATGGCAGTGATCATCTGGAACATTGGTTGCCACAAACAAAATAAAATAAAATTTACATTAATAATTTGTTGTTGTTTAGGTTTTTTAAAATTTTATAATAAATACAGTACTTTTTTGAAACTTATGCTACCAACAAACAGCCTATTGATCAAAGCATTATAAGGTTTATAATCGTTTGTATGAAGCTTAAACTCTTATACATTTGGAAAGTCGTGGAGTTAAACCGCAAAGCAGCATTGCTTAACACATATTAACACATTGTTCTAGCTCACTGCTTTATGACGTGTCTTCAAGGTTATGCTCCTTTTCATGTAGTTTAGGCAATTTTGCCCTTAATAAATAAAATGAAAAACTGTAGGTTGCAATCACCATTTGATATCAGGTGGATCTTAAGGCTGTTTGCCACTTAACATAAAAAATAGATATAAATAAATATAAATATTATGTAAATCTGTGTCTGTCCTTTTTCGATTTTCGTTAAAAAATTGTTGCAGGTGTCTAGAAATAAGTAATAAAATACATTTCAATCATTTTTAGAAATGTCTGTCTGTCTGTTTGTTTGAACACACATCACTGCTAAAGTACTGTGTTCATGATAAAACCTATCCAAGAAAACCATAAAGTATATGCTCGAATAACAGTCATTTTCATTAAAATCGGTTCTCTCTATCTAAAGGTATTGTAATTTTAATGACGACGTGACTTAAGTACGAGAGAATAGCGGATAATTAAATGAACTTAATACATTCAAATGATTTTCAAGGACGGAGTCGCGGGCACAGCTAGTGCTTTAATATGTCTCTCACATTGTTACGATAATGCATAAATAAGGTTATATCGGTATAATCAAGAATTGTATTTCAAAAATAATTTAATATTAATAAATAACAAATGTCATTATCATTTTTTATACATATAAAGATCGTGTTATTGTATGTATATAATATTTACGTAATATACACGTAATGTGTTTACGTAAATACAACAGGAATTATCTATATTAAGTAATTATGTTAACTTCATACCATTATTAAAACAAAATACAGACTTTACTCTAAAGATATTTGTTAAACAAAGCTCATTAGTGAAATGTTGAATAACTCAGGCGTTCATGTAGAGAGTACAGGTTGAATATCTAATCAAGATCATTATTGAGACTACAAAAATTACGGTGTTTTTTTTTTTCTCGACCTGACTACGCTATTGACCTGGCAGGGTCTTCACAGCTTCACCGGACTACCAATTAGGGTGATTCTCCCGTCTGTCGCTTACTTTGTATTTACAGTTTTAATTTTTCGGATTTTTAATTGTAGTACGACATAGTGACTTCACTATGTTCGTAATCGTCACTGTGATGGCGGCTTGTAACATATCGATAGCTCAAAGAGTGATAGCTGCTCCAGGAAGAGAGACGCCTAATCGTGACATCTAAATATATAAAAATCCAGTGTCATGATGTTTGTCCAGGATGAATTCCGAAACTACGCAACTAACCTTCATAAAAGTTTGCATTTATTTATAACTTGGTCCAGTTTGGGAGATAGGATAATTTATATTTCGATTAAAGGCTTCAGTATTTTTTTATTTAAAACTTTAATTATTGTCATTGTTATCAATTGTAAATTTCATCAGTGTCGAACCGATGGTGCTTTAAATGTGTTTGTTGACAGAAAACTGTAGGACCGCACGTTCTCCCTGAAATAACTACGTAATGGATTTTAATTACTTAACCTCGCGGCTGATATTTTTACATTTTTTTTTATATCATTGGAGGCAAACGAACAGATACCCATCTGTTGTTAATTGATCACAACCATCCATAGACATCATATTGTGTTATTTGACTGTTTGCTCCGTAATATTGGTATCATTTTATTCGGTTATTGTACATAAGTGAAGTGGATGGAAAATAATACCACGGAGGTAAGAACATCTAATTTTATATGGACCTAATTTCTAAACCATAATTTCACCGTAACAATTATCTATTCTTCTATATATAAAATATAAAAATACAGTATCATGAAACGTTGGCATTTATGTATAATTTGGTACAACTTCTATCGATTTACGATCATTTATATTTCGATTAATGACTTCGATATGTATTAATTACAAACTAAATTATTGTTATATATGTGTTGATATTGCCTTGTTATATTATATACAGACATGATATCTGTTACTGATTCACACACAAACTATTCAACAAATATTGAAGGAACTTTGTCTTAACGTCTTTTATATGTCAGAATGACACGTACGCATATAAAGATTGTCAAAATTGACCGAATATAACAATTAGTTGGAAGTAAGTTTATAAAATCTAGCTATTTGTAAAGTATCTCAACGCGCGTAAACCGTTACACAATGATGATAATATGTTGTCATCATTTACAAAATTACAAAAGCAGAAGAACTCGCAGGTTGCTGCTAGTTAACATAAAATTGAGAAAGAAAAAAGAAATTAAATCTTAAGAATCCCGAACTTCATTATCTTATCTAAAATTCTTTAATTTACCGATTGTATTAGAGCTACAATATTCCTATGGAAAGAGTAATTAATAATTCTAAAAGTCTAGTCAAAAGCGGGTTAAAGCGGGTTAAAAAGTTTCGAAGTTTATATAAGACAATCACTCCAACACATGTACAAAATCAAAAACGTATGCTAATCGGTTTTAAGAGTTCTTTCATCCAAAAGTTAATGAATCGAATTTTATTAATTTTGGCGTATATAATCTCATAATACGAAAGAAATATTTTATCAGTTGCGTTGTTTGAGAACAATAACTTAAAACATTGAAAGTCAGAATCAAAAATAAGAACTAATAATAATAACATTAATTCCTACGAATATTACAACATATCTTATTGTATTAAAGTCCGCGTGTCGTATATTTAAAGGATACTATTTTCATTTGTCGTTACAAATAATATTTATCTCAATTATACGGAACTACAAATGACCGTTAGATTTATTTATTTAAGTAATATGTAATTTAATTCCTCCGTTGCTTATCAGTTTGACGTACATACAAACATTCTGACGTATTATTCCTGCGTAAACTTTATTTACGATATTACTAATCCTATTGTTTTTATTCCACATCTGTCATTTGATAGGCATAAAGTTGTTAGAGCCAATATTTATTTTACTGAGGGAATTTACACAATTGTTCTATAATCTAAAGATAGACAACAACTAAGGCCATTTTTTGAAACTCAAAGGGTTTTTCCTAGCAATGGATGAATAAACAAATATTATATACCAACGACCCGTGACTTTGTCCGCTTCATATTACAAATATTCGCGAATTCGCGTAATATTCAAATATTATACAGAGTATGTCGCTCACACACTTAAAACTAATCTAATGTCCCAGATATGTTAAAATCCATCGTCGTTCAGGCTATAGGGGGTGCTAAAAAATACACATAAATATATTCATGTATACATTCATATAAGATCACCCTCATTCTACACGTTCTGGTAGAAATTAGAAGGAAGAGCTAACAGCGGGATCTGTCTTGTGGTAGCTTCTTACGTATGCCACGTTCGGTTATTGGATAACTGGATGGAATATCGTTACAATGTTTTAATTATAACTAGACACTTGTAATTTTATCATCTACTCGGCAACAACCGTAGTAATACGAAAGATTACTGTGTAAAGGGTGTCAAATAACATCTAAGACTTGAGACACCCAGGCCAACCTCTTTGCCCTTAATAAATAAAATGAAAAACTGTAGGTTGCAATCACCATTTGATATCAGGTGGATCTTAAGGCTGTTTGCCACTTAACATAAAAAATAGATATAAATTAAATGTGTTTGTTGACAGAAAACTGTAGGACCAACTGTTATAGATATCTCATAGATGGCGCCACGTTTTAATTTTCAATCTTAATACATTGGATAACTGAGCTACAGCAACACGTGGCCGGGTCAGTTAGTATACTATATTCACGTTCTCTCTGAAATAATTACTATACGTAATGGGTTTTAATTACTTAACGTCGCAACCTTACATATCTAGTCAATATTTCTTCATTCAAATTTTATGTTGAGTTTTTGGCGGGATCTTTGTCATGAAGTAGATTTTATATTTTATTCATAATCTTGAAAATGCCACCAATATTACATAGTAAACAGTCAAATAACACAAGATTATGAATAAAATATAAAATCTACTTCATGACAAAGATCCCGCCAAAAACTCAACATAAAATTTCGTGACATCTAAATATATAAAAATCCAGTGTCATGATGTTTGTCCAGGATGAATTCCGAAACTACGCAACTAACCTTCATAAAAGTTTGCATTTATTTATAACTTGGTCCAGTTTGGGAGATAGGATAATTTATATTTCGATTAAAGGCTTCAGTATTTTTTTATTTAAAACTTTAATTATTGTCATTGTTATCAATTGTAAATTTCATCAGTGTCGAACCGATGGTGCTTTAAATGTGTTTGTTGACAGAAAACTGTAGGACCAACTGTTATAGATATCTCATAGATGGCGCCACGTTTTAATTTTCAATCTTAATACATTGGATAACTGAGCTACAGCAACACGTGGCCGGGTCAGTTAGTATACTATATATGTTATTAACTTCATAATAAAGGTAATAAAATTGTTTCAGTAATACGAATACATCTGACCTCCGTTTCCTGACGGTGGACCAGGCGCTGGCAGACCTCGCCCAGTTCATTCAGTACGTGAAGAGCGACCGCTTCAATAACGGTCGGCACAGGTAAGAACATCTAATTTTATATGGACCTAATTTCTAAACCATAATTTCACCGTAACAATTATCTATTCTTCTATATATAAAATATAAAAATACAGTATCATGAAACGTTGGCATTTATGTATAATTTGGTACAACTTCTATCGATTTACGATCATTTATATTTCGATTAATGACTTCGATATGTATTAATTACAAACTAAATTATTGTTATATATGTGTTGATATTGCCTTGTTATATTATATACAGACATGATATCTGTTACTGATTCACACACAAACTATTCAACAAATATTGAAGGAACTTTGTCTTAACGTCTTTTATATGTCAGAATGACACGTACGCATATAAAGATTGTCAAAATTGACCGAATATAACAATTAGTTGGAAGTAAGTTTATAAAATCTAGCTATTTGTAAAGTATCTCAACGCGCGTAAACCGTTACACAATGATGATAATATGTTGTCATCATTTACAAAATTACAAAAGCAGAAGAACTCGCAGGTTGCTGCTAGTTAACATAAAATTGAGAAAGAAAAAAGAAATTAAATCTTAAGAATCCCGAACTTCATTATCTTATCTAAAATTCTTTAATTTACCGATTGTATTAGAGCTACAATATTCCTATGGAAAGAGTAATTAATAATTCTAAAAGTCTAGTCAAAAGCGGGTTAAAGCGGGTTAAAAAGTTTCGAAGTTTATATAAGACAATCACTCCAACACATGTACAAAATCAAAAACGTATGCTAATCGGTTTTAAGAGTTCTTTCATCCAAAAGTTAATGAATCGAATTTTATTAATTTTGGCGTATATAATCTCATAATACGAAAGAAATATTTTATCAGTTGCGTTGTTTGAGAACAATAACTTAAAACATTGAAAGTCAGAATCAAAAATAAGAACTAATAATAATAACATTAATTCCTACGAATATTACAACATATCTTATTGTATTAAAGTCCGCGTGTCGTATATTTAAAGGATACTATTTTCATTTGTCGTTACAAATAATATTTATCTCAATTATACGGAACTACAAATGACCGTTAGATTTATTTATTTAAGTAATATGTAATTTAATTCCTCCGTTGCTTATCAGTTTGACGTACATACAAACATTCTGACAATCTTAATACATTGGATAACTGAGCTACAGCAACACGTGGCCGGGTCAGTTAGTATACTATATATGTTATTAACTTCATAATAAAGGTAATCTTAATACATTGGATAACTGAGCTACAGCAACACGTGGCCGGGTCAGTTAGTATACTATATATGTTATTAACTTCATAATAAAGGTAATAAAATTGTTTCAGTAATACGAATACATCTGACCTCCGTTTCCTGACGGTGGACCAGGCGCTGGCAGACCTCGCCCAGTTCATTCAGTACGTGAAGAGCGACCGCTTCAATAACGGTCGGCACAGGTAAGAACATCTAATTTTATATGGACCTAATTTCTAAACCATAATTTCACCGTAACAATTATCTATTCTTCTATATATAAAATATAAAAATACAGTATCATGAAACGTTGGCATTTATGTATAATTCCTGAGAAGCTACAAAAACTCTGTAAAAAGTTCTAACGAGGGAGGTCATCATCGTGTTAGAACATTGAAATTATCGCGTGACATTTGTAATTACATTACATATAGTACGTGACAATGGCAGTGATAATCTGGAACATTGGTTGCCACAAACAAAATATATATAAAATATAAAAATACAGTATCATGAAACGTTGGCATTTATGTATAATTTGGTACAACTTCTATCGATTTACGATCATTTATATTTCGATTAATGACTTCGATATGTATTAATTACAAACTAAATTATTGTTATATATGTGTTGATATTGCCTTGTTATATTATATACAGACATGATATCTGTTACTGATTCACACACAAACTATTCAACAAATATTGAAGGAACTTTGTCTTAACGTCTTTTATATGTCAGAATGACACGTACGCATATAAAGATTGTCAAAATTGACCGAATATAACAATTAGTTGGAAGTAAGTTTATAAAATCTAGCTATTTGTAAAGTATCTCAACGCGCGTAAACCGTTACACAATGATGATAATATGTTGTCATCATTTACAAAATTACAAAAGCAGAAGAACTCGCAGGTTGCTGCTAGTTAACATAAAATTGAGAAAGAAAAAAGAAATTAAATCTTAAGAATCCCGAACTTCATTATCTTATCTAAAATTCTTTAATTTACCGATTGTATTAGAGCTACAATATTCCTATGGAAAGAGTAATTAATAATTCTAAAAGTCTAGTCAAAAGCGGGTTAAAGCGGGTTAAAAAGTTTCGAAGTTTATATAAGACAATCACTCCAACACATGTACAAAATCAAAAACGTATGCTAATCGGTTTTAAGAGTTCTTTATATGCTCGAATAACAGTCATTTTCATTAAAATCGGTTCTCTCTATCTAAAGGTATTGTAATTTTAATGACGACGTGACTTAAGTACGAGAGAATAGCGGATAATTAAATGAACTTAATACATTCAAATGATTTTCAAGGACGGAGTCGCGGGCACAGCTAGTGCTTTAATATGTCTCTCACATTGTTACGATAATGCATAAATAAGGTTATATCGGTATAATCAAGAATTGTATTTCAAAAATAATTTAATATTAATAAATAACAAATGTCATTATCATTTTTTATACATATAAAGATCGTGTTATTGTATGTATATAATATTTACGTAATATACACGTAATGTGTTTACGTAAATACAACAGGAATTATCTATATTAAGTAATTATGTTAACTTCATACCATTATTAAAACAAAATACAGACTTTACTCTAAAGATATTTGTTAAACAAAGCTCATTAGTGAAATGTTGAATAACTCAGGCGTTCATGTAGAGAGTACAGGTTGAATATCTAATCAAGATCATTATTGAGACTACAAAAATTACGGTGTTTTTTTTTTTCTCGACCTGACTACGCTATTGACCTGGCAGGGTCTTCACAGCTTCACCGGACTACCAATTAGGGTGATTCTCCCGTCTGTCGCTTACTTTGTATTTACAGTTTTAATTTTTCGGATTTTTAATTGTAGTACGACATAGTGACTTCACTATGTTCGTAATCGTCACTGTGATGGCGGCTTGTAACATATCGATAGCTCAAAGAGTGATAGCTGCTCCAGGAAGAGAGACGCCTAATCGTGACATCTAAATATATAAAAATCCAGTGTCATGATGTTTGTCCAGGATGAATTCCGAAACTACGCAACTAACCTTCATAAAAGTTTGCATTTATTTATAACTTGGTCCAGTTTGGGAGATAGGATAATTTATATTTCGATTAAAGGCTTCAGTATTTTTTTATTTAAAACTTTAATTATTGTCATTGTTATCAATTGTAAATTTCATCAGTGTCGAACCGATGGTGCTTTAAATGTGTTTGTTGACAGAAAACTGTAGGACCAACTGTTATAGATATCTCATAGATGGCGCCACGTTTTAATTTTCAATCTTAATACATTGGATAACTGAGCTACAGCAACACGTGGCCGGGTCAGTTAGTATACTATATATGTTATTAACTTCATAATAAAGGTAATAAAATTGTTTCAGTAATACGAATACATCTGACCTCCGTTTCCTGACGGTGGACCAGGCGCTGGCAGACCTCGCCCAGTTCATTCAGTACGTGAAGAGCGACCGCTTCAATAACGGTCGGCACAGGTAAGAACATCTAATTTTATATGGACCTAATTTCTAAACCATAATTTCACCGTAACAATTATCTATTCTTCTATATATAAAATATAAAAATACAGTATCATGAAACGTTGGCATTTATGTATAATTTGGTACAACTTCTATCGATTTACGATCATTTATATTTCGATTAATGACTTCGATATGTATTAATTACAAACTAAATTATTGTTATATATGTGTTGATATTGCCTTGTTATATTATATACAGACATGATATCTGTTACTGATTCACACACAAACTATTCAACAAATATTGAAGGAACTTTGTCTTAACGTCTTTTATATGTCAGAATGACACGTACGCATATAAAGATTGTCAAAATTGACCGAATATAACAATTAGTTGGAAGTAAGTTTATAAAATCTAGCTATTTGTAAAGTATCTCAACGCGCGTAAACCGTTACACAATGATGATAATATGTTGTCATCATTTACAAAATTACAAAAGCAGAAGAACTCGCAGGTTGCTGCTAGTTAACATAAAATTGAGAAAGAAAAAAGAAATTAAATCTTAAGAATCCCGAACTTCATTATCTTATCTAAAATTCTTTAATTTACCGATTGTATTAGAGCTACAATATTCCTATGGAAAGAGTAATTAATAATTCTAAAAGTCTAGTCAAAAGCGGGTTAAAGCGGGTTAAAAAGTTTCGAAGTTTATATAAGACAATCACTCCAACACATGTACAAAATCAAAAACGTATGCTAATCGGTTTTAAGAGTTCTTTCATCCAAAAGTTAATGAATCGAATTTTATTAATTTTGGCGTATATAATCTCATAATACGAAAGAAATATTTTATCAGTTGCGTTGTTTGAGAACAATAACTTAAAACATTGAAAGTCAGAATCAAAAATAAGAACTAATAATAATAACATTAATTCCTACGAATATTACAACATATCTTATTGTATTAAAGTCCGCGTGTCGTATATTTAAAGGATACTATTTTCATTTGTCGTTACAAATAATATTTATCTCAATTATACGGAACTACAAATGACCGTTAGATTTATTTATTTAAGTAATATGTAATTTAATTCCTCCGTTGCTTATCAGTTTGACGTACATACAAACATTCTGACGTATTATTCCTGCGTAAACTTTATTTACGATATTACTAATCCTATTGTTTTTATTCCACATCTGTCATTTGATAGGCATAAAGTTGTTAGAGCCAATATTTATTTTACTGAGGGAATTTACACAATTGTTCTATAATCTAAAGATAGACAACAACTAAGGCCATTTTTTGAAACTCAAAGGGTTTTTCCTAGCAATGGATGAATAAACAAATATTATATACCAACGACCCGTGACTTTGTCCGCTTCATATTACAAATATTCGCGAATTCGCGTAATATTCAAATATTATACAGAGTATGTCGCTCACACACTTAAAACTAATCTAATGTCCCAGATATGTTAAAATCCATCGTCGTTCAGGCTATAGGGGGTGCTAAAAAATACACATAAATATATTCATGTATACATTCATATAAGATCACCCTCATTCTACACGTTCTGGTAGAAATTAGAAGGAAGAGCTAACAGCGGGATCTGTCTTGTGGTAGCTTCTTACGTATGCCACGTTCGGTTATTGGATAACTGGATGGAATATCGTTACAATGTTTTAATTATAACTAGACACTTGTAATTTTATCATCTACTCGGCAACAACCGTAGTAATACGAAAGATTACTGTGTAAAGGGTGTCAAATAACATCTAAGACTTGAGACACCCAGGCCAACCTCACCTGCACGTGGTGCACTCTGCTGAATAACGAACGAGGCAATGGGAAAAGCGGGGTGGTAGGGTTTTACAGCCTAACTGGGTCGCAACCACCATGTATTTGGCGAAAAAGCCCATCATAGTGATTCGCTTCTGCGGGTCGCGTTTCGGGATCAGCCTGTGCATATCCAGCTTTTCGCAGGCCGGCATGACAGCGGCGACCGGCGATGGATAGTACTCGTATGTCACTCGATGGTCGCCATTGTTTTTGGATTGTACTATGCTTACCACTAGGCACAGTGCAGTCACTTTGCCGTGCTAATATAAAAAAAAAAGATTGGTTGCCAAATTTTAAATGAAAGAAAAAGAAAGGCCTATAAGAAAATTAATTGTCCTTCTTTATTTTATTTTATTTTTGGTAACCAATCTTCTAGTAGATTGTTACTGCCATTGTCGAGTAGGTCATGTTATTACAAGTTTCTTGTAATCATTCCAATGTACTAACAAGATGGTTGCCTGCTTGTTAGAACTTTCCAGGGAGTATTTTGTGGCAAACCAGTATCCATGCTCTGTGGTATTATTTCCCACCCACTACACTTGTACATAATAACCAAGCTCTATTACGTAAAATACCACCAATATTACAAGATATAGAGTCAAATAACACGAGATTATGAATAAAATAACAAAATCCACTGCATGACATTTCAAGATCCCTCCAAAAATTAATTGTTATCTCATCGATTCACAGAAATGGAAGTGTGGTATTAGTAGGGTGTTCCTACGCGGGCAGTATGGCTACTTGGATGCGTCTTGCATATCCACACTTAGTAGACGCAGCGTTTTCTGA
The DNA here is from genome assembly GCA_015888305.1 of Antheraea pernyi. Lineage (NCBI taxonomy): Eukaryota > Metazoa > Arthropoda > Insecta > Lepidoptera > Saturniidae > Antheraea > Antheraea pernyi. The sequence continues at coordinate 116,476 of MU159192.1, forward strand.
TAGCGGTCCTCTTCACGCACAGGAAGACTTCCCAGGTAAGCAAGGAAGATAGCTAGATTAAGACATTGATGGTAGTAATCATATTCATGCAATCATAATCAGAGACCGAGTTAGTAAGTAAGTGCGAATCCTTGCAAATGAGCCGTTGCTATCGGTGAAGGAAAATATTATGATGAAACTATATCACGGTGGTAGTGCTTTACCTAAGCCTGCCTGGGTAGCTATCACCCTCAAGATCAAAATTTATCACTAAGCATCTATATATCCCGCACATGCATTTGAGAGCCCTTTTAGATTCAGTGTGTTTACCTTCTTAGAACGCATCGCCATTTCACATCACGTAAGTTTGTGGTCAAACGCTAAAGCGTATAAAATGTAAAATATAAAAAAAATACTTGTCTCACACTTATTATCTAGCTAGTTTTCGAGTGGAACTATTCGAAAATGCATAGAGCCTCTTTAAAAGTTTTATCTTGTTTGTGAACCACTAGGTAATGCCTTATCAAATCCCACTGTATACTATCAACTAATATATAGAGTCTGTATGGAGTAAGCTATGTGCTATCAATGGTACAGTGACCTACGAAATCTAGTTAAACAGAAAAATATCTCCACCGCGTATAAAAACATTACAATCCAATATATAACAAATATTTTGCAGAATATCTTGAAGTCATAACAGAAGCTATTAGAGATCAAGGTGGGCAACAATGCTTATCGAGTATCGAGCAGGGCATGGAACAGCTCGTCGAGTTGCTAGTAACGCTAAACGGACCTACACAAGTCTCACAAATGTTCAAGTAAGAAACCGATACACTGTTTGAAACTGCCTGAGAGAATTAAATCTCCAATTATAATAAAATAGAACGGATTACTCCATTTCAGCCATACGATTATATAAAATAACTGTATGAAAAATAATGTCTAATTTACAGCCTTGGAGAATATAGATTAGAGGTGGTAAGTGTTGAATAGGTTGATTGTGTTATTCTATCACAAAGTGCTATTTTCAAGCAAAAGTACGCGACCAAAATGTATAGTATAACTCTATAGCCATATATAATAATATATATAAGCCTATATAACACTAATGTCTTGGTGACCTAGATAAATTAATTTTCTCCAAAGGTGGAATTTATAGGTTCCACGACGGTTTTAGCAATGAAAACATGGTCGCGTCGGATGGACATATTACAACATTATCGGGATTATCGGAACGCATGTAGTAATTGTTATTAAAATTGTTTTTGTACTTCATTCCGAAAATGACAAAGAAACAGAGTGATTATATTACTACATCTAGTACGTAATATTTGCACAATTCACAAGTTATACACACTAAAATTTCCTCTTCGATGTGCAAAGTTGAAGTCCGCCTGGAAATTGAAGACTGAAAGCAAAGAAACACCTAAGGATAACTAAATGTTTCTATAATCCGTATTTGTTACATATTTTCAGTACATGCACAAGTATACAGGTGTCGGCGCCGCTGGACGTCGCGACTTTCTTCTGGTTCGGAATCACAGAAACGTTTGCATACTTAGTGCAGTACGCGACGCCTGGAGACATATCAGATGCCTGTTCAGTCCTCAACGACGCTAACGTTGGTAAGATATCACAAACTGTACAAGTATTAGAGACCACACTGTACTTTCATTGCTTGTAAAGTTGTAACTATTTCAATGCTCCATAAACAAGATTTGTAACAAAATATTACGCATCTGTTTACCCAATCTACCATAAGAGAAACGCTTTCCTCTCAGTACCTGCGTACCCTCTACATACAGGTGTACCCAATAAACTTAATTATATAATCTATACTGATATTATAAAAAGGTAAAGTTTGTGAGTTTGTGACGTTGTAAGGGGTAATCTTAGGAACTACTGATCGATTTTGAAAATTCTTTTACCGATAGAAAGCCACGTTATTTGTAAGTGTCATAGGTTATATATCATCACGCTAAAACCAATAGGAGCGGAGCAACAATGAAAGATGTTTAAAAAACGGGGTAATTTTTCCTTTTGAGAGCTTCCGGTGCGTCTTAGCCCAAAATAACTATTCCACGCGTACGAAGTCGCGGGCAGAAGCTATTAACTAATTATATTATCTATACTAATATTATAAAGAGGTAAAGTTTGTGAGGTTGTAGGGGGTAATATCTGGGAAGTCTGAGAAAAAATGGTCGAACGAAAACGTTTCTTACGAACGCTGCCTTTACGATGAGAGATATATGATTGAGTTCTAGAGAAAAGTTGTAGCTTGATAATGCCTATTACCGCCCAACGATGTGGGCACGGGTCAGCTGGTTATATAAATATACTTAATTAATAAAAAAAAAAGTCAAATGGCTTTTCTAGTACGTTTGGATAACATAACCATGACTATAATCTTTTAAACTATCAGTCAAGAGTCGAAAAGTTCTTCTTGTGTTAAAATAGTATATTTGTTAAGGAAGGTTATAGACTAACTAACATCACGCTGTGATACTTAGAAGCGGAGCAATTATCACACAAAATGCTAGTCATAAAGTACACCATAGTAAGAGCGGGAGAAATGAAACATGAGTGAAACAGCAAGGCATTGTTAGTGTAAAAAGTTTTTTGCACTAGCAATGCCTTGCTGTTTCACTCATGTTTCATTTTTCAATGTTGTTTAATTCTAAAGTAAATTATTCAACACTAATATAAAACAATCTTCCTTATGTCCCGTTTATTAAATGTGGTGCGATTTTGTCATTGAAATTTGTTGATTCCTACTTCGCTCCTATGGGAAAATGTACCATAATAAGTACCATACCATGTATAATAAGTACGCACGTAATATTCTGGGAGTTATTTATCTGCCTGTAAGGGTCTCATAAAAATTGGGTTTCCCCGACTAACCTCGATAAACAACGAACACCTGAAGCTTATTTATATGTGTAAATAATGGTATGTAACGTTTACTGTTTCGACAGTATATGTACTGTTCACTATGTACAGATTGTTATAGTTAATTAGAAGATGCTTGTATGTATTGTTACAGCGAGCGCAGTTCAACGGTTAGCTAACTGGATCACATCCCAGCCGTGGACGCAGCCCTGCATAGAGACTAGATACACTGAAGTGGTCGCAGCGCATACCAACACCAGCTACGATTCACCTGAAGCCACAAGTCAGTATACACTTGAGTTATAGCTTTTGTAAATATCTATTACTTGCTTTTGTTTATGCAAGATTTTTATTTTCAATCTTAGCAATCTGCATCAAAAACTCTTTGGTTATTTTTAGGGCTTGAGAAGACACTCATGATCGATAAAACCGATTCCAAAAATATCCCACCCATCGAGAAAAGCCTGTAGAAGGCATAATGATAGGTCTGTCGCAACTACTGGATCGATTTTAATAATTATTTTTAATTTATTTTCTTAAAAACTGAGTTCGTGTCTAAAAAATATCAAAATGCATTAATTGAATATAAAGATAATAATATTTAAAGAAACTACGATTTTTATAAATATTACGCGGTCAGCGATGCTCTTTCTTCAGGAAAAAAGTTTTGTAAAAAGTATTTTCATTGATTAATATGAGACATATTAACGCGACGCCGTTATATGTGTTAGAGAGAGATAATCTGATATATTAGAGAGGAGCGAGACAAGGACAAGAGAGTAGGGTCTTTATACTATAGATTTCTAGTAGCGGTGAGCCGTTATTAAAACGGATACGAAGATACTTAGATCGATACTTTGCATACGAAGTGAGTGATATGTCGTTTTATTTATATATCTTATTTTAACACGATATTTATCGTATTCTGTCCTATTGGTAATAACCAATTAGAAAGGGGCAATTGCCTATTAATAAACGTTTAATAATTTCAGTGCGTCTGTGGACATACCAGACGTGCGTTGAATTCGGTTGGTATCAAACGACGACCAGCAACCGGCAGCCGTTCCTCTCCACCGTACCTCTGGAGTATTTCCATCAGATGTGCAAAGATTTCTTCTCATTCTAGTAAGTTGTGTGTTTAAACTGATTATTCTTATAGATATAGCTTTTATAAGAAAGTCCATAGACTTCCCACCACGAAATGGTAGTTCTTAAATAATACTGTCTCAGATACTAAACAAACATGTAATAAAAACCCGGAATACAACACTCCTAAACCGATGTATAACAAGTGTATGTAGTTGTTACAACTGGTTTGTGGTAATCGAGCAAAATAATCGTGTTCTGATGAACGTCAGATGGTATTCGATCCTTATAGATTTATGTACATATTTAATTTGAAATGTATCGCTGTGTACTTGACCTTAAGAGTCGGCTCCTTTTGTAGAAAATAAGAAAACTTAAGTATTTACAACGATTTCTGCTTATACCAGTTTTGACGAGTCCCTCCTCCGTGCTGGTATTGAGCGGACGAATCTGTTCTTCGGGGGTCTGTCGCATCTCCCCGACAGAGTGGTGTCGGTGGCGGGGGGTCACGACCCCTGGGCCCCGATGGGTCCCGACGCGAGCCACAGCCACGACCTAGCTCCTGTCTATGTTGTCCCGCGCGTGTCGCACTGCAGAGCTATCAGGTAACAATATATCTTCTTGCATTTTAGTATTTCTGTGTTTATCTATACTATTATTATGGAAAACTTATGGGTACTACGTATATTTACAGGCTAGAAGGTAATCTCTTTAGCTACTGATATTATTTTGTTCTAAGATAACTTTTCCTGGAGTAACACAGTCATTATAAAACATTTCTTTTAAGTGTTTACTATAATTAATTCAAATGAAATCGCAAAGTAGGGCTACCGAGTACGTGAAATATATATATATAGATTACTAAAAAACATAACAAGAAAAGCTTTAGATTGAAAACTAACATATTTAAATAAACTTACATCTTAATTATTAGCACACAATTAGCACTATCTTCACACAAAAAAAAACCTTATGAAATCTGAAAAGTTTTCGCACATACATCGAAGTAGCAGGCACAAGTTAGTTGAAAACAAAAACGAATGTAACCGACACGATAGGAGTATTACTTATTAACTTTTATAATCAAATTAAGACCAAAGTGTTGGTTAGTATGAAAATATAAGCATATCCTAACTAATATTATAAGTTCGAAAGTCTTTATTTGTTAGGTTTTTACGCCTAAACTAGACTTACATTTTGTAAACACCTTGTCAGCGGTACAAAAAACCTCTATTAATTTATAAAAAATATACTGTTCCCAAGGGATACATTAAATACTTATTAGTGCAAGCGAAGCCGCGTTCAAAACCTAATAATAATATAGTGTGGGAGACAGCAGCTGAGGTCGACACCATATTTTTATTTCAAAAACGGGCAGTTCGAGCAATTTACAATATGGGACCACGCGAATCCCTAAAGACCAAGTTCAAGGAATACGGTATCTTGTCTCTGCCCTACCAATACATTCTTGACAATGTTATGTATTGTCCGTGAGAACCTTGAAAAGCTAGATTTGGTAAAAAACCGGCACAATCTAAATACTAGAAATTGTGACAAACTGGTTGTCCCACGTTTTAGACTTAGTAAAACCGGTAATAGTTTTTTGGGAAATAGTGTTAGATTTTACAACAAAGTCCCAAGGGATATTACCGATTTGCCGGATTGCGAATTTAAGCGCCATGTCAAGCGGGTTTTAGTGTCAAAAGGCTATTATAGAGTGGATCAATATGTGAACGATGGTGATGTCTGGAATTGACTCATCTCTGTGCATCCATTGAAAACGTTTGTGACATTTATTATTATATAGAATATATTATTATTCTAAATATTATATATATTTGTTAAAAAGATAAACTAGATCGAGTTTGTTCCCGGTTCTTCTCGATGACTGGGTTGTTTTCCGAACCGGTGGTAGATTTGATGTTCATGAGTGCCTTCTTAGGGCCTAAATTGAATAAAGTGTTTTTGATTTTGATTGAATCGTTAATTATATATGCTTGCTTAATTCCGCAGACCGCTCGGCGATAGCGAAACACAAGAACTGGAAGATGTGAAAAAGGCGGTGCTGCAGCATATCTTCAGGTTCATTACCGGAGATATCTACGACGCAGGCAACTCCGCTACAACTAAACTCGTTTCTTACATTTCTCTGATACTTAGCATTGTATTATGTTTACAATAACGTGATAAAATAGTAATAGTCCATACAAATAGTTGACAATTGAAATGTGTAAATAATTTAATAAAAGTCCACTTCGACATATACGAGTATACTCATATACATACGTTGTATTTGATTAAAACTACAATATGAAAATCTAACGTAATTTTGCATATAAAATTACTAAAATTTTTACGAGTGAATAGTGCGATCACCTCGTGATTGCTTCATATCAGGAATGTTACCTTGAATTCATTAAATCAAATAAATATGTAAATACAAGTTCACATACGACCATTTAGTTTCAATGTAAGTTTAGATTATAGTAGGGCAGCTAAACAGCACAGGTATGTAGGCATTTATACAGAGAAATAACAAGTACACTCATCACACAAAAGTCTATATTAAAAGTAAAAAATCAACTTTGAATCCGGACTTCAAATCAACTTGTATTTGCTTAGGTTTTGAACGTTACATAATTAATTTCCTGTAAATAAAACGATACACAATATTATTCTTTTCTAATTCACAAATTTCTTTATCAAAATCCTTACCATTAGAATAAATAATTCAACAGTTGCTTCCCCTAATCAGCTTATTTTATTTGTGTTTGAGATAGTTTTATGAGTTGGTAAAAATCTGTACCCGATTGGATTGCGATCATAAATATTAATCTTTCTTCGGAACCAGTGTATATTCAATAGTCATGCTAGTAGAACCCGTGAGTAACTTGTAGTCTGTCGCCTTTTAGCACTGACCAGGGTATATCCAGCATCTCCGGAGCTTGCAGGTTGGCAACACAGCGACGACAACGATAATCGTTACTATCGATATGTACAGTACTAGGCAGTATTACGATTCTTCGCAAAAATAATCGATCCGAATCGTGGTGTATGGTATCGATTCATGATAAAGTCGAGGTTTAGAGGATCGATTATCCAACAATCAATCTCTTATTTTTTTTGTGTTGATGAGTTCTTTTTAGATTGATTTTAAATTATTGTACGGTTTTATTTTTATCTACATAGAAAAAACTCGAATCACGATTTTATAGTGTCTGAGATCGATTGACTGGATCGATTCGATGTTTAATATCGATTAAAATAATTGTTTTTCTGTGTAAATATTGCTTATTCATTCAATCGATCCTAGATCACGATGCCTAGCACAGTGGTTTACCTCTAACACCCCTAGAGCTGATACTATGACTAGATACGCGCTTTTTCATACGACTGTGGAAATTTATTACGAAATGAAACCATGAAACATTTGACTTAGGTATTTATTGTGATAAAATACATATAAAGTGATAACTACATTATACGCCAATCCAAGTATAAAATCGATTTGTGAGAAGCTCATCAGTCACCTTGTGACGCGCGCGACCAGCGCCCGGACTAACATGCCTTGGGATTTGATGCAAAATTAATTTATACATATAAAAACTGATTCCATTTGGAAGTTAAAACTTAAAAACCTTACTGTACGAGCGATCTACTTAGTCACGGTACACACTACAAGACTCAGGCAGGCAGGAATTATTATATAAAACTGGTAACCTGCAATTTACACCCTCTGACATAACGAACCAGCCTTAGCCACAGAGAACAGTACTCTGACAATAAATTAAAGGAATTTTTATTCCTAAAATTGTTAAAATTTTGTAAAAAAAAAATAGAATAGTAGATAGAATTAACAATTACGCAATTTTGGAACATAAAAGTATTAGATGTCACGGATAAACATTACACTAATGCTTTACCTGCTTAAGATACAGGATGAAGATAACCAGCACTAGATATTATCCTAGCAAATTACACTATATTTTGGGAAATATTACAAAGTCAAAATTGTACTAAACTCTAGTCTAAGAATATTAAAATCTGGAATTTAAGGTTTCCAATTATTTCCAACGTCAAAATTTTTGGAACTATTAAAATATATATACAGTTGGATGAGACCGAGCGCTGATCTGCGACATAAATATATTTAAAAAATTATATAACGATGGGTTCCGTATGTTTTTACGTATAAATGTAATTCAATACAAGATAAATAAAATCGCTGTGATTTTTCACTATGATGACATAATATTTATTCTATTATTTTGTATATTTAGGTACATGCGATATATTTATTATATAATTTTATATACAAACTGTTTAAAATATACATAGAATTCTTCCTTTGGATTTGTATAGTGAAACTGAATAGGAGATAATGTCTTTATATTGTTAGCTTTAGATTTGAGAATCAATTTATGCTTAGTGTTCGCGTTAGAGTGGATATTTCGCGAAATTTAATCACTTTCTTATAGAAATACTTGAGAGACGATTTGTTTTAGGTTTTAGAACGCGGCTACCTTCTCGAGTGTTGTGTTAACAGTTAGATATAAGTTAAACAGCTTATATAAACTTACAATGTAACGCAGAACTTAATATGGCATTATGAAGGTACTGAGTTCTGAGGGCACTTTGTGTCTCTTCTATTCACATTTACACTTACATCTATTTATGAACAACGTCTGCGCCGCGGCTTCCCTCGCCTCGCCTCGCCTCGCCCCGGCTCAGATATCGACTCATTAACAATTATCTATTAAAATATATAAATGATTTACGTCTTTTTTTAAGTCCTACATTTTTTGTCGAATATAATTTCGCTATTAAAACTTACATTTCGGCCTTAGAGGCCTCTACGTCATTGAAGCGAGCTAATAAAGCGGATCCATTACCTAGAGTTGCCAACAATTTCTCATTACACATTAAGTTTTAAAATAATAATTATATGGCAAAATAATTGATTACGAAAGGAAAATTAATTTATTTCTATAAAAAAAAAATGTTTTCTTGGATTTGTTTGATATTTCGTCTACAATATAAATCATATAGATTTCATTCTATCGAATTTAAATATAATACAGTACTACCCATATTACGGTTGGCAACTCTAACTTTAAGATTGCGAGAGGCTCGACAGCGACCTCTCGCCAGTCAGAAATAACTAATAAAAAAATATAGATGGTCAGAAATCGCGATAATTACTAAACGACATACGATACTAATACAAGCTCTACTGTGTTTATACTCAGATAGATCTCATCTCATACGAGTATACGTATATACAGCCCACTCGCCCACGCGTGGGAATACTACTCAACATCCATCAGAGATGCGCCTTACGATTCGATTATAAATAATATTGATTAGAGCGTCTTCTATATATCGATTACTAGCATCGAATGGTGTTATTACGAGATCGTTAATCGATTCAAATGTAACGCGAATCGATTTTTCTAGACCTGTTTTATAATCTGCTTTAATCAATAAATGAATACGTAATGAATTTTGTTAATTTTTACAAAGCAAGAGTCGATTATGAATAAACTATAGCAGTAGTTTGTTCGCGCTTTTTTTTAGTATATAGATAATTACCATTTGTATAGTAAAATAGTGTTTAATTTATCGAAAAAATATTGCAAATATCAAAACAATTTGAATAGATTCAAAGTATAAGGAATCGTGCGCATCCCTATTTGTAATGTTGTTTTTATAAACAAACATACAGTGTTATATTATTGTTATATATTTATAGACACAAAATGCTTTACAACGCATCGCTACACCGATATGCCGCTACCGTGATTAGACGCACTAACAAACACTTTTACTATTTTTATAATTTAATTTTTTATATATAAAAAAAATACCAAAAAAATGTATATATTGTCAAATCGTAATACTTCCGAATACCTACAATTACGTTTAATGAGACCGAAAAAAATAACGAGAATTTTCGAACAAAAATTATTACGTAAAGCTAAAAAAAAGTTACAATTTAGTTTTTTGTATTTAGCGTTTATTTAATAAATATATATATACATATAAGTGTGTTGGAAGGGAGACTGTTCACTGCGGGGTGTTTGACACCCGCACGCACTATAACAACGTCGCGCGACTCCGCCTCCATAACCACATGATTATTTATTCACTTAACTGATATATAACATCACGATTATTTACAATTTAAACAAAAATACAACTTTAAAAAAGAAAACAAAACTGATTTCTTATATTTCCTCAATTAGCAGGTTCATACGTATGGAATATATTTCATTTTTGTAATATTTTTCACTTATTCTCAATACCACTAGATTATATATACTTACAACAACAACAAAAAAGGTAAAGCTAACTGACGTAATAATAATAATAAAAATAGAATATTATTACAAAATATACAGTTTCGTAATATTCGATTTCTCACTTCCCGCCATTTTAAATTATATATTATACAGCGTAAAAAAAATTTAATAAAATAAAAAATGCTGGGCCGGTTTTAATGCGAATCTCATGAGAATAGTGTACGTCGCGCGGACAGAACTACAAACTCTTGTCAATAGATGGCGCTTTTCTCCCATATCTCAGTATAGCCGGAGCCGAGTGCAGCCGCGTGATTCCCGTTGTATTACGATTGTTCGCTCAGCGGTTAGTATTTTCGTCACTTGTTCATGTCATTTTCGTAGAGTTTTCTTTTGTTAATAATTCACAGTTTTCGTCGAGAGATCAGCCCCCGTTCGTTGGTTGCTCCTGAAAATACAAAGAAAAACTTGAAATAGCAAAATCTTCTGTATTATTCATTAGAACAAAAAGCGCGTGCAACACCCACGCTCATCTATCTTTCTCTTTCTATTATTAAGCAAACATCTACTTTCGTCTCATTCCCGTAAAAAAATACTGCAGCAAAATTCATCCTCCAAAGTTTATAAAAAAATTGTAATTCAACTATATCTTTATAATAAAAAAATATATAGGGTAAACCAGAGTGTAATTGCCCACTGATAGTGATTGCCCGCTATAAGAATAATATTGTCAGATGCTGACTTTGAATCACTCTAGTTGGAGTCGAATTTACTAGATGGCTCTGTCTGTGATCAATGTATAGTAAATTTCAAATTGACAATAGGCAACATTAAAAAAAACAGTAATGGCGGATTTTGTCAAGACGGAGTGAACGTCTTACTCAAACAGGTAAACAATTTAACAATTTTCATAAGGAATTACTTGCTTAGAGGTTTTTTTTTGCATTTTACTTAATATTCAACTATTGGTGTATAGTTATGATGAAATTATAAGTGTTTTCTCCGTTTTTAATTAAAATATCTGGTAAAATTTGATTTCTAACGGTCATTTTAACGGTGGGCAATCACTGCACGTAAATCTGAATAGTTTTTGTTATTGCCCACCATCATTTTAGTTATTGCCATATGTTAATATCTGTAGTTATTGCTCAAGGCAATTATTGTGATGACCAAGTTTTTAACAAAGACTGCTGCCATCACATGTAGTAGTGTTTAAATTGCTAATTACTAGACTTGTTTTGCAATCTATAGGCATAAATATTGAAATGGTTATTATTGTTACATTTTCAGCATGCCAAAGACACCAAAAGTTCAATATAACAAAGAAAATTTGCAAAAAGCGATCAAAGCTGTACAGGATGTATCCAACAATTTATCTACAAGACAAATTGCTGAAAAATATGGTGTTCCGAGGTCCAGTCTTCGATACCACATAAAAAATCCGGGACATAAAACCAGCTTAGGGCCATCACCTATATTAACAGTATATGAAGAAAGTAGTTTAGAAAATTGGATTATAATTTCGGCACGAAAAGGATTTCCCCGAAATAAAGATGACATTTTAGACACCGTGCAAAAGTTCCTGGAAGAAAACCCGCGCCCTAATTTATTTTTAAATAATAGGCCAGGAGATGGTTGGTGGAAGGCATTTTTGAAGAGACATCCGAAGTTAACAATAAGAACATCAGAAGGAGTGACAAAAGCAAGTTCTTGTGTTTCGGAAAAAGATATAAGAGGATGGTTTACTGAAATTCAAAATTATATTGCCGAAAAAGACATAACTCCTATTTTAAATGCACCACATCGCATTTTTAATGCAGATGAAACAAATTTCCAAATTTGCGTTAAAAGTGGCCAAGTGTTAGCAGAAAAAGGCGTAAAAAATGTCTATAATGTTGAACAATCTCAAGCAAAAGAGTCTATTACGGTTTTATTCACCTTTTCGGCTGCAAGTAATGTCTGCTGTCCATTTATTGTCTATCCGTATCAAAGATTGCCTGAAAAAATTTCAAATTCTGTACTTGATGGATGGGGGATTGGAAAGTCCGACACTGGTTGGATGACTAAAGAAGTTTTCTACGAATTTGTTGCCAATGTTTTTCACCCCTATCTAATCAGCAATAACATCGAACTACCTGTGATACTCTATGTGGATGGTCACAAAACTCATTTGAATTTTCACTTAAGTCAGCTTTGTACTCATCTTCAAATTGAGTTAATCGCACTGTATCCAAATGCAACCCGAATCCTTCAGCCTGCAGATGTAGCTGCATTCCGACATCTTAAAGTAGGATGGAGAAAAACTGTGAGAAAGTGGCAAAATGAACATAATATTCAAGGTGTCACAAAATTGAATTTTGCTCCTATACTTAATGAAGCGGTTATGCTGAGTCTAAAACCTGAAATATTAGCGAATGGTTTTAAAGCCTGTGGCCTATATCCATTCAATCTGGACGCGATTAATTATGATAAATGCCTTGGTGCCATGAGCAATAATGTAGATACGAAAAATAAATGTCCAGTTTCTGATTTAACAACGATAAATTACTCAACTTTTTAAAAAATCATTGGACCATCTATTAACGATGATTTTGAGAATCGTCATCGAAATATACCCCACCAAAAGGTTACTGAACACTTGGATATGTTATATAAAGTGTGGAAAGCATTTCATGACGCTGAAACTGAATTAGAGATACCAGTGACAACATTACAACAGGATCAAGACATAATTGAAAAAGTTAGTGATCTACGTTCTTCACAGGCACAAGAAACGTTTCAGGGTGCACCATTTGAGTTTTCATCATCCGTGCCTGAAGCTTCTTCATCTAAACAAGCCACGTCATCTATTGAGTCACTCGTTAGTAGTGCTACTCTTCAGTTGCCAAGTCCAATAATTGTTAAAAAGAAGTGTTCTTTCGGAGAATACTTAGCTTATCCAGACACACCAATAAGGAAAGGAAAAAGGCAAACTGAACGACAGCCTTATGCTATTAGTTCCCAAAATTTTAAAGCAGCATTACATTCAAAACAAAAAGAAAAGGAAAATCTATTGAAAGTAAAAAAAGATGAAAAGTTGATCAAAGAAAAAAAAGACTGAAGATGCAAACAAAAAGATTAAAAATATTGATAAAAAGATTAAAAATATTGATAAAAATTCAAACGCAAATACAAAAAATAAAAATCCTTCGTTGAATTCTAATAGTGAGACAGTTAATTCTAAAGAAATAGCTACAATTTTAGGGAATAATAGCCAACAACTAATTGAAAATTCAAACGCAAATACAAAAAATAAAAATCCTTCGTTGAATTCTAATAGTGAGACAGTTAATTCTAAAGAAATAGCTACAATTTTAGGGAATAATAGCCAACAACTAATTGAAAGTTCTGAGCAATCACTTGAACCAATACCAAAGAAGATAAAAAAAGAAATAGATATAAAAGATAAGGGAGAACAAGAAATACGAGCATCTAAAAAGATAACTGTTTTAAGTAATATTGTATTCCAACCTGGTAACTTTGTACCAAGGCCTACTTGTGGAGTTTGTCATTTAAATGTGATTAAAAATGAATTGACTTGCAGTGCTTGTAGAAAAATCTTTCATGTGCGTTGCATTCCACGAAAACATAAGGAACACATACCCGACAGCTCCGATTTACATTTATTTATGTGCCATTTTTGTTTTGAAGTAGATGATTCTGTCTCTGGCGATTCTGACTCATCAACATCAGCCAAAGAAATTTTTAATATGATTGAAAAAGCCAAACGCAATTTATTTTGAAGACTATATATACTGTTAGATTCAAGTTTAATATTTCGTTTTGATTATTTTATTTAATTTTAAAGTCTATTTTGTTATTTTAAGATACTGGGCAATTGCTGTGCTGTGATGTGGCCAATTAGTATAAGTAATGGGTAATGACTGTACTTTTTAGATGATTTTAAATTGATTTAATTATTTTCTAAGTTATGTAAGTTTTAACTAAAAACTTTTAATATTCTATGGAAGTGTTTATTAGGTTATAAGAAAAAAGTAATGAATAGTTGATAATTAAAATACTTTTTTTAATTTTTCATGTCAATGTGTTTGAAATCCTTAAGTGGGCAATAGCTATATGGTTTACCCTAATACATTCTACAAAACTAATCTTGTACAGATCAACGAAAGTAAATCTACTAATAATAATATAAAAATGAAATGAGTATCGTAATGGCAATTAATAAAAAATAATCAGTTTATACAAAGTACTCGGACGTTGAGACAAACAGACGAACCAATAGTTCAAATCCCGGACGTACATTAAAAGCGGTATAATTGTGTACAGCGACATCTATCCAGACTAAACTAAACTGTAATTAATTAACATGAACAATCATTATTTCGTCGACGTATTACAAATTTATTGTAGTAGCTGTGCCCGCGACTTCGTCCACGTGGATGTACTGATGTACAAAACAATTACCAATAAAGTTATCTGAACGTATTTAATCCATTTGTTTATCTACTTTTCTCACATACTTAAGTCGCGCCGCCATTAACATTACAATAACTTTTGATAGAGTGGACCGATTTTAATGAAGCAAAGACTAAGTTACTGCTGATATCCTTTGTAATTTCTTCTATAAGGTTTTATTGTGAACCCAGTACTTTAGCAATGATGCGTGTTCATACAAGCAGACATACAGACAGCTAGACAGACAGACAGACATTTCTAAAAATGATTGAAATGTATTTTATCACTTATTCCTAGACACTGGCAACAATTATTTTCACAAAAATCGAAAATGATGCGTTAGATTTACATTATTAATTTGACTTGACCTTATTCGAAGCTTACTTATGAGATATGCACTTCCGTTTCCCGCCGGCATGCCCACTTTTGACAGTTAATACATTCGACTTCCGGTCATATACCCTTCTTGTCTCTCCCACCATGGCAGAGAGGCGTATTTATAGGGAGACGCCATCTTTTAACTTCATTTGGCGTCTTGTTCCCCGCCGAGAACAGACCGTGAAAAATATTTGCGGAAAATATTTTATTATTTTACTTTTATACGTATATAAAAGAAAGCAATAGTGTGATAATATTTTCATACAATATTGTGTATCTACTTTTCAAGTGTACGAAAGAGTGGTATATGTTCTTTAAAGGATTGGTAAAAAGTATTGTACGTGCCACGTAAGTAGCTTTTTACATATTAACCCCTTACTTTTGCTGAGGAACGTGGAAAATAATGAAAAACTAGTAGATACGTTTTTAATAATATAACGACGATACCTTTCGTTGAAAAATGATCACGTGAGTACAAGCTACATCAGTTTTAAATAACTGACTTTTTATTATAGCTACATCAGTTTTAAATAACTGACTATTTTATTATAGTGTTAAGTTTTATGCTAAACGGGTATCCCGTTCGACTTAACATTTTTATTTTTGATAATTTTCGGTAATTTTCTGAAGTGCTGCTCCTTTAATATTAATTTAGCCAAAGAGCTCTGCTCATCAAAGGTTAATACAGGTTGGACAGCACTCGAATGGTACTGAAAATCCAACCTTGCCCTAAATTAATGTCAAAAAAGGGGGGGCGGTAAATATCTGCGCCGCAGTATATATAGATGATATATCGAAGTACATAGTTGTAATACTACCCTTTACATACCATATAGTACTGGTGTTATAAATTGCGAGCATTTATTGCAAATTGCATTTTAGTAGGAAGCATTATTATTTCGAAACTATGCGTTCACTGAATATCCAATTAGATTCAGATCGTTGGAATGCCTGCAGCGAAATCATGCCGTATTATTATTGTTTACCCTAAATAATATTTTAATTACTTTTTATTTTATTTAAAGTCCCACGACAGTTTATTTTTGAATAATCAATACATTTCTTTAATACAACTTATTTCAACTTATTTTTAGCGGTATTTCTTCGGGATACTATGGTAAGCCATACCTTGTGGTGATACAGCTTGAAGTTACTGATCACGGATTTTTGGGATTGTCGAGAATTGCTGTGTGATTGAGAAAAGCAGAATTGCTGTGTGATTGAGAAAAGCAACCAGTATGCGAACTACCAACTGTTTTCAGACTAAGAATCTCTTACGAGCGCTATGCAAGCTCGAAGACTCTTAAATGCTACAGCTTGCATGGATTTTTGCGAATGTGGGCGTAACCCTCGGGCTCGCGGGAAGTGATACATTTGACGTCTCCAATCGTGCTCGCTTGAGCACGTCAATTATAATGTAATGATCCACTAGCAGGTTATTCAGTATCGGTGCAGGATTAAGTCTATATGAATAACCCGCGGAGGGTTATTCAGAGTATCGGTGCTGGATCACTGCGATTATATAAATAACCCGCGCAGGGTATATTTATTCGCAGGGTATATAAATAACCCGCGTAGGGTTATTCAGTGTCAACGTAGAGTTCGAATAATACAACGAACCCGCGCAGGGCTATTCAGTGTCTCCGTACAGGAGCACTCCGAGCCCGCGCAGGGCTATTTAGTGCCTCCGCGCAGGAGCACACGAATCACTTGACGAGCTCGCGCTGGACTATTTCGTGCCTCCACGCAGGAGCACGCGAATCACGTAGCGAGTTACGCGCAGGGCTACTAACGAGCACGCGCAGGGCTACTAAGTGTCTCCGCGCAGGAGTACACCAATTGCATTACGAACCCGCGCGGGGCTATTCAGTGCCTCCGCGCTGGCGCACGCGAATTGCGTAAATAGCTCGCGCAGGGCTATTCAGCGCCTTCGCGCAGGTGCACACCAATCACATTACGAACCCGCGCAAGCTATTCAGTGCCTCCGCGCTGGAGCACGCGGATCATGTCGCGAGCCCGCGCAGGGCTATACAGTGCTTCCGTACAGTTGCACGCGAATCGCGTAATGAGCCCACGCAGGGCTATTCAGTGCCTCGGTACAGGAGCACGCGAATCACGTAACGAGCCCGCGCAGAGCTATAACGATAATTCCGTGCATCCGCACAGTTTGTTCAGTGTCTCCTCACAGGAACGCTAGAGAATGCTTCAGTGCCTCCTCTCGGTTGCACGTCAATTATGGAAGCAACCCTCGCAACGTTAGTTGGTGTTTCTATGTAGGTCACACAAATTATATAAAGAACCTTCGCAAGGTTATTCACAAATTATATAAAGAACCTTCGCAAGGTTATTCGAAGTCTCCTCGCAGGACCGCACACATCATAGAGGTTAGTTAGTAGGTGCCAGTGCGCAGGAGTAGTGTATACATATATATGCCAGCGCGCAGGAGTTGTGTATACAAATATAGGAACCCAGACCACCTAAAGCTATACAATATAATTATAGTAACGGTGTGTTGACCTTATAGTAACGGTGTGTTGACCTGTCCTACGGTGTGTTGACCTGTCCTAAGTGTGAGCGTGCGTTTACCGCGAATTTGTGATATCATTTACGTGTACACCAAATTGCGTCGGGAGAGACTTCGGAGAAATGGACTGTTAAGTCTCTTGGCAGTCGCAGGAGCAGATAGGATGATAGGAACTCTTGCAGGAACACAGGAACTCTTGCAGGAACACAACTCGTTCGGATAACATTAACGGTTATGGCTGTTATTCGGTGTGTCCTCGCATGATCATAACATGGTTTCTGGCCGAAGCCTAATAACTCGATCTAACGATCGTGCGTCTCCCCGCAGAGGTACGCGAAATACAAAATAGTGTTCTGGCAGGCGCAACATGGAATCCTTGCTACCTAGCAAGCTTTCTCTTACCGACTGCAACATCGTTATTGGTTCAGTCAATATATCAATATGAGATTATTATTATTTTTTTTTTTTTATAGAAATCGACGTAAAGCTCGTTAAGCTCGGTCATCGTAACTCATCCTCGTAGGTTACATATACTCGCCGTTTACAATAGCACAAAAATCGGTCATCGTAACTCATCCTCGTAGGTTACATATACTCGCCGTTTACAATAGCACAAAAATAAGGAACTCTTCCAAGGATTGTAAATGGCGCACGTTCAGCTTAAACAGGGTGTGTCAACGCTATTATTTGTATAGACTATTGATCATTCATCTAGTGGGGTTGTTATAATAACATGCGTAACTTCAAAAGTAGCCTTGGTCGTCAGCAGGCAAATATGTGAAGACTTCCGACAGGAGCACGAGAAATTAGAAGGAACCGGCGCAGGGTGTTAAGCAGAAGCATCTATGTAAGGATATTAAATTGAAGGATGTGAGGATATTAAATTGGAGGTTTGATACTCGGTAGTTTAAGCAGTAACAGATCGACCTCTTTTGTACATGGCAACAGTTCGACCTCAGAAGCCAGTCGGAAACTGCTTAAACTACAGAGTATCAAACCTCCAATTTAATATCCTCACATCCTTCAATTTAATATCCTTACATAGATGCTTCTGCTTAACACCCAGCGCCGGTTCCTTCTAATTTCTCGTGCTCCTGTCGGAAGTCTTCACATATTTGCCTGCTGACGACCAAGGCTACTTTTGAAGTTACGCATGTTATTATAACAACCCCACTAGATGAATGATCAATAGTCATACAAATAATAGCGTTGACACAGCCTGTTTAAGCTGAACGTGCGCCATTTATAACCCTTGGAAGAGTTCCTTATTTTTGTGCTATTGTAAACGGCTAGTATATGTAACCTACGAGGATGAGTTACGATGACTAACTAAGCTTTACGAGCTTTACGTCGATTTC
>MU159192.1:135572-147158 GCA_015888305.1 Antheraea pernyi
ATGATTGGTTTCTTTTCGAGACATTTCTAAGTTTGTTGTCAAAACTGCTAGATCACGAGTGCTTGTAAAGGAGTTTGTCACCACTATATGTTTGGCTCAAAATTAAGCGTTCTTGCGCTTATTTAGCCAAAATTTTTCCAACCCATAGATTTAACTATTTCCAAATTGACTAAATCTATCTCTAAGCTCTGAAGACTTTCGATACTAGTATGAATCTTATCCAGTGATTTTTACATACGATTGTTTTGAATATCACTCGGGTGTTTCGCTTAGATAGCCATTGTGTCTAACTTTCGTACTACTTCTAGATTACTACTAGAAGGAATCATTGACGGCTCTTGAACCCCTTTTCAAATAATAGGTTAATGTGTAAAACTTTATTTTATATCGCTTGGTATACAGATTCATGTGGTGATGGTGCAGAGCACTTTACTAATATTAAAACCAGAGTAGTAGAGAAGTGGCTTGATTTCGATCAATGTAGTCTGTTTTAGGTAAAATTATTTATAATAGTCATAGTGCGGAGCAAATAGATTCTCATATCGTAGGATTTTAAAATCTACCGGGGTGAAACCGAATCCGTCCATAACGACGGCTCGTTTAAAGGCAATTAAGAAACGATGATGTAGTTTCTGAAAATTTAATGATTGTATACTAAAATGTGGTGAACGTTTTAGTTCCCAGTTACCTTTATTAAAACAAATACAAACCATGTTAAGGATTCGGTTGGAGGATTTAGTATTTCATAATCTGTATTAATAATTACCTTGGAATACAGGTAGTAGCGGTGACAATATTTGTAGATCCTCAAATTCCACTTTGCAACACTCTGCAACACTCTGGGACTCGGGTGTCAAATGCAATAAGGTTTCAAACATGTTTAAGGCATCTTTCAGAGGGAATTGCCTTCTTGAATACATGGTTTTATTCTCAATTGATAATACCTCTGTAGTCACTGCTAATTAATGTCAATTCTTGTGTAATCAGATTCCCATTGTGAATCTGGCTTATTTAGATCACATTGGCGTCGGTGTCTCTACCACCACCAGGCGATAACAAACAAGTCTCATAAGTAAGCTTCGAATAAGGTCAAGTCAAATTAATAGAAGCGTTTTACCTTACAATAAAACGCATATTAATTTACTTACCTTATTCGAAGCTTAATATTTTAAATTCTGCCTGGTATTATTATTCGACTCAATGATGTTAAAAGATGGCGTCTCCCTATAAATACGCCTCTCTGCCATGGTGGGAGAGACAAGAAGGGTATATGACCGGAAGTCGAATGTATTAACTGTCAAAAGTGGGCATGCCGGCGGGAAACGGGAGTGCATATCTCATAAGTAAGCTTCGAATAAGGTAAGTAAATTAATATGCGTTTTATTGTAATCCGACAAAGTTGCAAGAATTCAAACCTACGTCCATCGACACTGTGTCCGAACACACTATCAACTAAGCCAACTAAGCCTTAAAGGAACTGCATGTAGAATATTAAAATCGATAGTTTTTCAACATTAAACCATATAAATATATGATTAAATCATGTCACTTCTCTTTTACTAATTAATCTTCGTGTATAATTTAAATGTAAAAGCTAGAATTAAAAATACAAATTTGCTAATATCAAGTTAATTTTTATTTGACAGTCATTTTGTTGAATTCAATGTAGAAATATCTGTTTTATTAATGTTTAAGTGTACTGCTTTGGATGTTTTTTTTTTCGATCTGACTACGTTATTGACCTGATTACAACTTCACCGGACTATTGTTGTGAAATGTGGTTTTGGTGATTTTATACAAGGGAATGATACTTAAAATATCAATTTAACTAAGCAAGGCAATCAATCAGGAACAACGATATGTCTTTGTCGAAAATAGTTTAAAAAAATGGAATATGTAACAGATTAAAAGTTAATTGTTGATAGATTTATGAATTAAAAAGACATGCCCATGTCTTAGGCAGTGTTTAACCATGATATATTCGTGTTTGTTTTGTTGTAAACAGTAAAATAGAAAAAACTTTGTATATTTCTTGTCAACTTTCTTGCTATTTTTTCTGTTATATGTGTTTTTTTTTAAATACTATACTTAAGTGTATAAGAGAAAATGTAAGCTATGACGTGACTGTGAGTGAGGTTATTTTAAATATTAAAATGTTCCGTCAACTACGATCTATCGAGAAATGAACAATATTATTTAACAAAGGAATCACATACATTTTTGAATACATTTACAATATGTTTATAAAAATGTAAATAATTTATGATCTAAATGCCACGTCTGTATTGTATAGTTATTGATTGGTATTTAATGATATTTATGTATTGTGGACAGCCAATAACAATGAAGGAGTATTAGGTATTTAATATGAACCAATATTGATTCAGTATAGGCCAATGGTAGGCAATCTATAGTGAGTCATTAGTATTGAAGAAGGAAGTCATAATTAAGGTCAATAGTATGGGATATTTTATTAAATCGATAAACAACTCGTTACAATTCAAAATTAACTAAATCCAATTTTAATCGTTTATGTAACATGTTTGATTTGTTTTAACTCTTTCAGTTTTTATACACCCAGAACGAAGTTCAAATTTTACTGTTGATATTTTTTTTTGTTTTTTTTTTATTAATGAGTTTCTATGTTTATTTTACATACAGAGAATTAGAAACTGTTGAATAATAACGTGAAATGCTAATGCAAAAATTTATTTAGCTTATTTCGAAATGTAATATATCATATACTGGGTGTTTGGTTACACGTTGGCAATATTTTCACAGGACAATTAGTAGGTTTTGGTACTCAATCAATTAAAAAAATAGGTGTTTAATATTTGACCTAGTTATCTCGAGAAAAGCTAAGCTGATATACACCCTACATCGTGTGATTTAAATTGCAAAAATACGGAAGTGAACGAATCACGCTCTGCCGCCCAGTTCCACCCGCGTCTTCCACTTGATCCGTGCCTAGCTTTCTTTGGTTTTATCATGCTACATTCTGACTGTAACCGATTGCGTAATAATTAACGTTGAAAAGCTCCTCTTTAAAATTGGTCTTTGAACCTAGATGAGATTTTTTAGGTTTAAAGTATCGTTTCCATACTTCCAAAAGTTTTAGAATTAAGTTTAACTTAGGTTCTCTTTGTTGTCTATGAGTATTTGTTTTAATATTACTATTTTATATGGTTGATGTGAACATGAAGTGTCATATCGTAGAATGATGCGGGGGTTGGTATAGACGAGTTGTTTGGTAGTGTTTTTGTACGGTTTAGTTTGAGTCGTCGGTATGGCTTGGCGTGCGTGTGCGTGCGTTACCGTGCAGCAGGCGGGCCCTGCGCTTCTACTACAGAGCGGTCAAATATCAACAAGAAAATAGCAATAACGTGTCAATGACAACAAGGAAACTATTCTAAATGCGAGTGTACGGCAACCTGCGCTAACAGTGCGCGATGCGAGCGCGGGGTGCAGTGGCGACGAGCCTGCTGCGATACACGCATTTGTGTTCTGCGCTTCTACTACAGAGCGGTCAAATATCAACAAGAAAATAGCAATAACGTGTCAATGACAACAAGGAAACTATTCTAAATGCGAGTGTACGGCAACCTGCGCTAACAGTGCGCGATGCGAGCGCGGGGTGCAGTGGCGACGAGCCTGCTGCGATACACGCATTTGTGTTCTGCGCTTCTACTACAGAGCGGTCAAATATCAACAAGAAAATAGCAATAACGTGTCAATGACAACAAGGAAACTATTCTAAATGCGAGTGTACGGCAACCTGCGCTAACAGTGCGCGATGCGAGCGCGGGGTGCAGTGGCGACGAGCCTGCTGCGATACACGCATTTGTGTTCTGCGCTTCTACTACAGAGCGGTCAAATATCAACAAGAAAATAGCAATAACGTGTCAATGACAACAAGGAAGGCTCACTCGGGGTACTACCACCCGACACACAGATATACACACGTGAAGTAACAGTGCTTGCATTGTTGCGTACGTTTTGGTCGGTCAGTGAGAGCACTGGAGGCCCATCTTCCCTTTTCCCCCCTCTACCCCTAAACACAATCTGACAACGCACTTGGGATTCCCCTGGTGTTGTGTCTATGCACGGTGGTGATCAATTAACATCTGCTGACCCGCCTGTTCGTTTGCCTCCTATGATATAAAGAAAAACGTTTAGGTAGCGAGTTCAACTGATCTGCAAATGGATCATTCGTGGACGTGGATCAGTTGAAATCGACTCTGCGTAGATATCGGATGTTAAGTGCTTTCGATGCAATAATGAGAAAAAACAGGATGCAGATGGTGTTGTGGTGTTGTGGTGCGCAGGGATACCGCATGGAGTGCCCGCCCGGCTGCCCCGCCGCCGTCTACGAGCTCATGCGCGCCTGCTGGCAGTGGAGCCCCGCCGACCGGCCCTCCTTCCGCGACATCCACCACGCGCTCGAGCACATGTTCCCAGACAACTCCATCACCGACGGTAACCGCCTCCCCCACCTCCCCCCACCTCGCCCACCTCCCCCCACCTCGCCCACGCCGCGACCCGGAGCGAGTCACGCCACGGCCAGCGCGCCGCTCTGTTGCAGAGGTCGAGAAGCAGTTGCAGGAGGGCAGCGCGGCGTGTAGCACCCCACAGATGCACTTAAAGAAATCGAGCTCTGGCACCAGCGCGGCGGACGCGAGGCCTGTGCAGATGCGCCGGCCCACCAACCGGCGCGGCAAGCAGGCGCCCACGCCGCCCAAGCGTAAGCTATGACGTGACTGTGAGTGAGGTTATTTTAAATATTAAAATGTTCCGTCAACTACGATCTATCGAGAAATGAACAATATTATTTAACAAAGGAATCACATACATTTTTGAATACATTTACAATATGTTTATAAAAATGTAAATAATTTATGATCTAAATGCCACGTCTGTATTGTATAGTTATTGATTGGTATTTAATGATATTTATGTATTGTGGACAGCCAATAACAATGAAGGAGTATTAGGTATTTAATATGAACCAATATTGATTCAGTATAGGCCAATGGTAGGCAATCTATAGTGAGTCATTAGTATTGAAGAAGGAAGTCATAATTAAGGTCAATAGTATGGGATATTTTATTAAATCGATAAACAACTCGTTACAATTCAAAATTAACTAAATCCAATTTTAATCGTTTATGTAACATGTTTGATTTGTTTTAACTCTTTCAGTTTTTATACACCCAGAACGAAGTTCAAATTTTACTGTTGATATTTTTTTTTGTTTTTTTTTTATTAATGAGTTTCTATGTTTATTTTACATACAGAGAATTAGAAACTGTTGAATAATAACGTGAAATGCTAATGCAAAAATTTATTTAGCTTATTTCGAAATGTAATATATCATATACTGGGTGTTTGGTTACACGTTGGCAATATTTTCACAGGACAATTAGTAGGTTTTGGTACTCAATCAATTAAAAAAATAGGTGTTTAATATTTGACCTAGTTATCTCGAGAAAAGCTAAGCTGATATACACCCTACATCGTGTGATTTAAATTGCAAAAATACGGAAGTGAACGAATCACGCTCTGCCGCCCAGTTCCACCCGCGTCTTCCACTTGATCCGTGCCTAGCTTTCTTTGGTTTTATCATGCTACATTCTGACTGTAACCGATTGCGTAATAATTAACGTTGAAAAGCTCCTCTTTAAAATTGGTCTTTGAACCTAGATGAGATTTTTTAGGTTTAAAGTATCGTTTCCATACTTCCAAAAGTTTTAGAATTAAGTTTAACTTAGGTTCTCTTTGTTGTCTATGAGTATTTGTTTTAATATTACTATTTTATATGGTTGATGTGAACATGAAGTGTCATATCGTAGAATGATGCGGGGGTTGGTATAGACGAGTTGTTTGGTAGTGTTTTTGTACGGTTTAGTTTGAGTCGTCGGTATGGCTTGGCGTGCGTGTGCGTGCGTTACCGTGCAGCAGGCGGGCCCGCAGCGCGTCGTTGTGGGAGCTCGGCCCGCAGCGTGTGCGCGTGCGCGGGTGTATGTGCGTGTGCGAGTGCGTGCGTTACCGTGCAGCAGGCGGGCCCGCAGCGCGTCGTTGTGGGAGCTCGGCCCGCAGCGTGTGCGCGTGCGCGGGTGTATGTGGGTGTGCGAGTGCGTGCGTTACCGTGCAGCAGGCGGGCCCGCAGCGCGTCGTTGTGGGAGCTCGGCCCGCAGCGTGTGCGCGTGCGCGGGTGTATGTGCGTGTGCGAGTGCGTGCGTTACCGTGCAGCAGGCGGGCCCGCAGCGCGTCGTTGTGGGAGCTCGGCCCGCAGCGTGTGCGCGTGCGCGGGTGTATGTGCGTGTGCGAGTGCGTGCGTTACCGTGCAGCAGGCGGGCCCGCAGCGCGTCGTTGTGGGAGCTCGGCCCGCAGCGTGTGCGCGTGCGCGGGTGTATGTGCGTGTGCGAGTGCGTGCGTTACCGTGCAGCAGGCGGGCCCGCAGCGCGTCGTTGTGGGAGCTCGGCCCGCAGCGTGTGCGCGTGCGCGGGTGTATGTGCGTGTGCGAGTGCGTGCGTTACCGTGCAGCAGGCGGGCCCGCAGCGCGTCGTTGTGGGAGCTCGGCCCGCAGCGTGTGCGCGTGCGCGGGTGTATGTGCGTGTGCGAGTGCGTGCGTTACCGTGCAGCAGGCGGGCCCGCAGCGCGTCGTTGTGGGAGCTCGGCCCGCAGCGTGTGCGCGTGCGCGGGTGTATGTGCGTGTGCGAGTGCGTGCGTTACCGTGCAGCAGGCGGGCCCGCAGCGCGTCGTTGTGGGAGCTCGGCCCGCAGCGTGTGCGCGTGCGCGGGTGTATGTGCGTGTGCGAGTGCGTGCGTTACCGTGCAGCAGGCGGGCCCGCAGCGCGTCGTTGTGGGAGCTCGGCCCGCAGCGTGTGCGCGTGCGCGGGTGTATGTGCGTGTGCGAGTGCGTGCGTTACCGTGCAGCAGGCGGGCCCGCAGCGCGTCGTTGTGGGAGCTCGGCCCGCAGCGTGTGCGCGTGCGCGGGTGTATGTGCGTGTGCGAGTGCGTGCGTTACCGTGCAGCAGGCGGGCCCGCAGCGCGTCGTTGTGGGAGCTCGGCCCGCAGCGTGTGCGCGTGCGCGGGTGTATGTGCGTGTGCGAGTGCGTGCGTTACCGTGCAGCAGGCGGGCCCGCAGCGCGTCGTTGTGGGAGCTCGGCCCGCAGCGTGTGCGCGTGCGCGGGTGTATGTGCGTGTGCGAGTGCGTGCGTTACCGTGCAGCAGGCGGGCCCGCAGCGCGTCGTTGTGGGAGCTCGGCCCGCAGCGTGTGCGCGTGCGCGGGTGTATGTGCGTGTGCGAGTGCGTGCGTTACCGTGCAGCAGGCGGGCCCGCAGCGCGTCGTTGTGGGAGCTCGGCCCGCAGCGTGTGCGCGTGCGCGGGTGTATGTGCGTGTGCGAGTGCGTGCGTTACCGTGCAGCAGGCGGGCCCGCAGCGCGTCGTTGTGGGAGCTCGGCCCGCAGCGTGTGCGCGTGCGCGGGTGTATGTGCGTGTGCGAGTGCGTGCGTTACCGTGCAGCAGGCGGGCCCGCAGCGCGTCGTTGTGGGAGCTCGGCCCGCAGCGTGTGCGCGTGCGCGGGTGTATGTGCGTGTGCGAGTGCGTGCGTTACCGTGCAGCAGGCGGGCCCGCAGCGCGTCGTTGTGGGAGCTCGGCCCGCAGCGTGTGCGCGTGCGCGGGTGTATGTGCGTGTGCGAGTGCGTGCGTTACCGTGCAGCAGGCGGGCCCGCAGCGCGTCGTTGTGGGAGCTCGGCCCGCAGCGTGTGCGCGTGCGCGGGTGTATGTGCGTGTGCGAGTGCGTGCGTTACCGTGCAGCAGGCGGGCCCGCAGCGCGTCGTTGTGGGAGCTCGGCCCGCAGCGTGTGCGCGTGCGCGGGTGTATGTGCGTGTGCGAGTGCGTGCGTTACCGTGCAGCAGGCGGGCCCGCAGCGCGTCGTTGTGGGAGCTCGGCCCGCAGCGTGTGCGCGTGCGCGGGTGTATGTGCGTGTGCGAGTGCGTGCGTTACCGTGCAGCAGGCGGGCCCGCAGCGCGTCGTTGTGGGAGCTCGGCCCGCAGCGTGTGCGCGTGCGCGGGTGTATGTGCGTGTGCGAGTGCGTGCGTTACCGTGCAGCAGGCGGGCCCGCAGCGCGTCGTTGTGGGAGCTCGGCCCGCAGCGTGTGCGCGTGCGCGGGTGTATGTGCGTGTGCGAGTGCGTGCGTTACCGTGCAGCAGGCGGGCCCGCAGCGCGTCGTTGTGGGAGCTCGGCCCGCAGCGTGTGCGCGTGCGCGGGTGTATGTGCGTGTGCGAGTGCGTGCGTTACCGTGCAGCAGGCGGGCCCGCAGCGCGTCGTTGTGGGAGCTCGGCCCGCAGCGTGTGCGCGTGCGCGGGTGTATGTGCGTGTGCGAGTGCGTGCGTTACCGTGCAGCAGGCGGGCCCGCAGCGCGTCGTTGTGGGAGCTCGGCCCGCAGCGTGTGCGCGTGCGCGGGTGTATGTGCGTGTGCGAGTGCGTGCGTTACCGTGCAGCAGGCGGGCCCGCAGCGCGTCGTTGTGGGAGCTCGGCCCGCAGCGTGTGCGCGTGCGCGGGTGTATGTGCGTGTGCGAGTGCGTGCGTTACCGTGCAGCAGGCGGGCCCGCAGCGCGTCGTTGTGGGAGCTCGGCCCGCAGCGTGTGCGCGTGCGCGGGTGTATGTGCGTGTGCGAGTGCGTGCGTTACCGTGCAGCAGGCGGGCCCGCAGCGCGTCGTTGTGGGAGCTCGGCCCGCAGCGTGTGCGCGTGCGCGGGTGTATGTGCGTAGCAGCGAGAGCGTGCGCTGCAGCCCGCACGCCGCGCCCGCCAGCCGCGCCGCCAGCGCCGCGCCCGACTCGCAGCTCCCTGCGGCACCGCCACACCGCGTCATCGCAACTCTCAACAACACTCTATTTACGCCTCGTGCACACTATAACGTACACTCAAGGAAGGCGATCTGACAACGATTAATCGAACGATCGATTTTTAGACACAGATAAATCGATTATTTTAATTAATACTAATCATCTAATCAATCCGGTGAATAATTGTCGGACTATAATATTAATATATCTATAAAATGATAATTCAATTTGTTTTCTACTTAAATCAAATGAAACAATAAAAAATACCTCACAAAAAAGAGACCTATTTTTAAATAAGCAAATCTTCTAAACATTTTTTTAATGGATCGATTTCAGAGACCACGATTTAGATCAATTTAAAAATCGATTATTGTTACAAAAAATCACCATCCGTTTGGAAAGGAAAGAAAAGATTAATTTTTAACTCATAACTTAAGTAATTTAATTAACTTCTAAACGGTACGCTCTCTTTATTAAATTAATTTGGCTAATCAAAACATTACTTCAAGACATAAAAACAATAATGGCGTTTCAATCATGTAGTCTTGTTTAAAAAAAAAAAAGTTCAAATTAACACAAAGGAACATATTCTCTTATCATTTGAAATCTATTTTGACATATTAATACATGTAAATATGGTATCGTAGACAATTCCAAAACTCACCAAATTCATCCTCCAGATGTCCTTCAAGGCATGTGGGATGCTGGTGCTGGTGGTACTGGTGGTGTTGGTGGTGGTGGTCGAGCTCTGCGAGCATGTCGAAGGAGGCGTCCCGGTCGAGCGAGCTCTCAACGCGGGAGAGCAGCGGGACCGCCGCCGCCGCCACCTCCCCCGCCCGCCCTAGCTCCAGCTCCAACCCATCTCCAGCTGTATCACAAGTCATTATATATCAACTTTCCTTAACAAAAACGTTCACACCAATATTACATTTACCACTTGACCAAAATATCGATTCATACACACACCGGAAATCTATAAATGTACATAGTAGAAATTACTATTGACCTAAACCCGTACTATTGACTACTTGTATTAATAACTGACTACTATTGACTCGTTTTGAAATATCATTAGCTCGATATATCAACCAATCATAAACATCTTTATGTCTAGAACACGCTTGTTATTTTTTTATAGATTAATAATGCTTGCATTTCATGAAATATATTCATCGACGAAATCATTATTCTTCATTTTTTTGTTCCAAAAACGGTATATGACCGGAAGTCAGATGTATTAACTGTCAAAAGGGGGCATGCCGGCAGGAAACGGAAATGCCTATCTCATAAGTAAGTTTCGAATAAGGTAAGTAAATTAATATGCGTTTTATTGTAAGGTAAAACGCTTCTACTTATTTGTTCCAAAAACCTTGTTATTTTTTATTAGAATATTTTCTTTTTATATTATAGGGGACAAACAAACAGGCGGAACACTTAATGGTAAGTAATCACCACCCTCCATATACACTAGCAACATCACCAACAAAATTTAAAATTTCTCTGTCTCTATCGTACACCACCAAACTTAAATTCTGACAAAGACACATACCGTGTTATTACAAAAAAGTTAAATACTTGGTTTAAAAAAAGTTTCCTAATAAATGCCCCGCATTCGGCCGAGGCAAGTTCGCGTTATCCTTTTTCACAAGTCTAACCTAACGTAACCAAAGCGAGACAAAAGAACAAGATGGCGAACATTCAACGACCGCGGTGCATTTAATATGAGACCTTTTTAAAGCCAGAGTTCAATACGTATTTAACTTTTTTGTAATAACACCGATATTGTTTTGTGTTCTGAACGTACTTAGTTGTAGCGAACCTGCTTGCGGTGCGGCGCCGGGGGTCGAGGCGGGAGGCACGGCGGGGGGCGCGGCGGAAAAAAAAACGCGGGCGGCAGTGGTCGCAGCGCGGCCTCGCCCTGGCACTGACGGCGGCCGCCTCGCTGACACTGAGGGCGCGGCTAATGGAGAGCGTCAGCTGGTTCGCTGCACCACACAAAACATTTATAACTCATTACTTGGAGTTTTAGGCGGGATCTTACTCTGTCTGTTTTAGTCTGAACATTTTGATTTTATTTGAATTCAAATCAATTAAATACTCCACTAAAATTAAATATAAAAATTGAATTATACTTTTTTTTTCCAATATACTTTAATCAATTTACGTAATAATTACTAAAATTTACTGTTAAGTCTTACAAATTGTAACTTAATTTCTTACAGCTTTTGCTTTATTTTTTCTAGATCGCCATTTGTATTATTTACCTGAACGCTCAAAACGTTCCATAATGCGTTCCATAGAACGGTGAATCGCACTATTGGTGAATAGGCCAAAAATATTATGGCATCTAAATGATAGTTATATATATTTTTTATTTATAAAATGAAATAGTACAAAGGTGAGTACGTGTTTCATTTGTGTGTATATGTATGTGTGATCAATATGTGAACGATAGTGACGTCTGGAATTGACTCCTCTCTGTGCATCCACTAAAAACGATTGTATGATGTATTGGAAATATATATGTCAAAAAGATGTACCCGAAAGAGTTTGTTGCCGGTTCTTCTCGATAACTGGGTTGTTTGTCCGAACCGGTAGTAGTTTTGACGTTCGTAAGCACCTTATTAGGGCCTAAACTGAATTATATATTTTTGATTTGATTTGAGTATATAGTTTACCCTGAGTTTGCGCGGCTAGCAGCAGGTGGTGCAGGTCGGGCGGGGGGCCGGGCGGCGTG
>MU159192.1:147456-158185 GCA_015888305.1 Antheraea pernyi
GTCCGGGGGTCGCGGGGGGTCCGGGGGGCGACAGCTCCTCGATGCTGTCGGAGCGCGTGAGGTGTCCTCGGATCGTTCGCAGCTCTCGGCTCACGTCTGCAATGTTAAAATTTTTTTTACTTCTGCAGATTCTCGCTCCGCATCTTTTTTCTTCTTTTATTTACTTTATTAATTATGTCAAAAATGGTTGTGACGAACGACTATTATTATTTTATATAGCTATTAAACATTGGATTTTTAACTGAGATTACTTATTGCCTTTATAACGACTTTATCATCTTTTATAAGCTTTATGAAATTACAGTTCACGATGTTCGCGTCCGAACGTTCACGGCCCGTTAGATGAACTTGGTAATTGCCTCGTCACTCACGTCGGTATACTAGACACAGATGTTTTGTAATAGACAACGTTAACGTTCCCTGCAGAGAGACACGTAATGACGTGGATGGAGAGAAGGAAGTGAGGGTAGATTTCTCTCCCGCACACTCGTCGCGCCCTCCTTCGACAGCGATTCAATCCTAGGTGTAATCCCCGGAGTGGAGTGGGGTGTGAGGGTGTGGGGTGGGGGGCGGGGGGTACGCACCGAAGTGTCCGAGCGCGTCGGCGACGGCGAGGTCCGCGAGCTGCTCGTAGCAGTGCTCGGGGACGGCGAGGATCTCGGCCACGATGCTGCTCTTAGCGGCTAGTCCGTTTCTGATCACTTCATCCAGCCGCCGGAGCCGTTCTGCATAACACACAACATAACAAACATGAACATACCACTATCACTGATTCTGATCAAACTATATCATCTCTATTACTAAGCACAAAATTAATCATGTGAATAACACGTGCCGTCTTCAGTTAAAGTGTGCGTGCGCGTACATGTGCATGTAACATGTGCGTACCTGTAGTGTAGGAGTGAGGAGTAAGTCTTTGCTTTACATATGTTTCAGATGCCAGTTTGTGGGAAAAATGTTCTGTGGAACGTCACAATTATTTTATTTCTGCGTTACAATAGTGTTGTCGCGCAACATAATTGAATGTTTGAACGTGACTGACTCTTTAAGTATTATATTAAATATAACTCTATTGAAATGTGCTAATTCGCATATATTAAATAGGGTAATATACAAATAAAACTTGTGAAATATACGTAACCATATATGTCAATCAGTATGATCGCGATTTGACTGTATGATTATTGTACAATAACAGTGTGTAGGTAGAGTGCGTGTGCGTGCAGCGTGTGCGTGCAGCGTGTGCGTACCGGCGTGCGTGTAGGCGCGGCGGGCGGTGTGCGCGCTCGCGGCGGCGGGCTCCAGCACGTGCAGCGCGGCGCAATCAGTATGATCGCGATTTGACTGTATGATTATTGTACAATAACAGTGTGTAGGTAGAGTGCGTGTGCGTGCAGCGTGTGCGTGCAGCGTGTGCGTACCGGCGTGCGTGTAGGCGCGGCGGGCGGTGTGCGCGCTCGCGGCGGCGGGCTCCAGCACGTGCAGCGCGGCGCAATCAGTATGATCGCGATTTGACTGTATGATTATTGTACAATAACAGTGTGTAGGTAGAGTGCGTGTGCGTGCAGCGTGTGCGTGCAGCGTGTGCGTACCGGCGTGCGTGTAGGCGCGGCGGGCGGTGTGCGCGCTCGCGGCGGCGGGCTCCAGCACGTGCAGCGCGGCGCAATCAGTATGATCGCGATTTGACTGTATGATTATTGTACAATAACAGTGTGTAGGTAGAGTGCGTGTGCGTGCAGCGTGTGCGTGCAGCGTGTGCGTACCGGCGTGCGTGTAGGCGCGGCGGGCGGTGTGCGCGCTCGCGGCGGCGGGCTCCAGCACGTGCAGCGCGGCGCAATCAGTATGATCGCGATTTGACTGTATGATTATTGTACAATAACAGTGTGTAGGTAGAGTGCGTGTGCGTGCAGCGTGTGCGTGCAGCGTGTGCGTACCGGCGTGCGTGTAGGCGCGGCGGGCGGTGTGCGCGCTCGCGGCGGCGGGCTCCAGCACGTGCAGCGCGGCGCAATCAGTATGATCGCGATTTGACTGTATGATTATTGTACAATAACAGTGTGTAGGTAGAGTGCGTGTGCGTGCAGCGTGTGCGTGCAGCGTGTGCGTACCGGCGTGCGTGTAGGCGCGGCGGGCGGTGTGCGCGCTCGCGGCGGCGGGCTCCAGCACGTGCAGCGCGGCGCAATCAGTATGATCGCGATTTGACTGTATGATTATTGTACAATAACAGTGTGTAGGTAGAGTGCGTGTGCGTGCAGCGTGTGCGTGCAGCGTGTGCGTACCGGCGTGCGTGTAGGCGCGGCGGGCGGTGTGCGCGCTCGCGGCGGCGGGCTCCAGCACGTGCAGCGCGGCGCAATCAGTATGATCGCGATTTGACTGTATGATTATTGTACAATAACAGTGTGTAGGTAGAGTGCGTGTGCGTGCAGCGTGTGCGTGCAGCGTGTGCGTACCGGCGTGCGTGTAGGCGCGGCGGGCGGTGTGCGCGCTCGCGGCGGCGGGCTCCAGCACGTGCAGCGCGGCGCTGGGCTCCAGCGCGGCCGCGGGCGAGGCACCGTGCGTGCTGATGCGCCCCACTGTCGGCCGCCGCGGCCTGCAATACACAGACAACCACACTTACTAACCAATACATACTAATGCGATTCCTTTATTATATCAACTAGCAAACGTCTAACCTTCAACAGTTACTACAAATCTTAGACCAGCCATAATAACTTTACACGTTACAGCTCTGAGACTTAAGTTGAAGACAACCTCTGCATCAGTGCCCTTATCTATCCTATCAGAATACACGAATATGAACACTACTGATGTATGGTAACAATTGAGATTATTTTAATGTTAAAAAAATATTTCTGTTTTTTTAATTATATTGAAAAATATATAAGTACCTATATAATATATTTGATAAGACAGTGTTTATCCACTATAATATATTTGATAAGACAGTGTTTATCCACTATAATATATTTGATAAGACAGTGTTTATCCACTATAATATATTTGATAAGACAGTGTTTATCCACTATAATATATTTGATAAGACAGTGTTTATCCACTATAATATATTTGATAAGACAGTGTTTATCCACTATAATATATTTGATAAGACAGTGTTTATCCACTATAATATATTTGATAAGACAGTGTTTATCCACTATAATATATTTGATAAGACAGTGTTTATCCACTATAATATATTTGATAAGACAGTGTTTATCCACTATAATATATTTGATAAGACAGTGTTTATCCACTATAATATATTTGATAAGACAGTGTTTATCCACTATAATATATTTGATAAGACAGTGTTTATCCACTATAATATATTTGATAAGACAGTGTTTATCCACTATAATATATTTGATAAGACAGTGTTTATCCACTATAATATATTTGATAAGACAGTGTCAATCAGTATGATCGCGATTTGACTGTATGATTATTGTACAATAACAGTGTGTAGGTAGAGTGCGTGTGCGTGCAGCGTGTGCGTGCAGCGTGTGCGTACCGGCGTGCGTGTAGGCGCGGCGGGCGGTGTGCGCGCTCGCGGCGGCGGGCTCCAGCACGTGCAGCGCGGCGCAATCAGTATGATCGCGATTTGACTGTATGATTATTGTACAATAACAGTGTGTAGGTAGAGTGCGTGTGCGTGCAGCGTGTGCGTGCAGCGTGTGCGTACCGGCGTGCGTGTAGGCGCGGCGGGCGGTGTGCGCGCTCGCGGCGGCGGGCTCCAGCACGTGCAGCGCGGCGCAATCAGTATGATCGCGATTTGACTGTATGATTATTGTACAATAACAGTGTGTAGGTAGAGTGCGTGTGCGTGCAGCGTGTGCGTGCAGCGTGTGCGTACCGGCGTGCGTGTAGGCGCGGCGGGCGGTGTGCGCGCTCGCGGCGGCGGGCTCCAGCACGTGCAGCGCGGCGCTGGGCTCCAGCGCGGCCGCGGGCGAGGCACCGTGCGTGCTGATGCGCCCCACTGTCGGCCGCCGCGGCCTGCAATACACAGACAACCACACTTACTAACCAATACATACTAATGCGATTCCTTTATTATATCAACTAGCAAACGTCTAACCTTCAACAGTTACTACAAATCTTAGACCAGCCATAATAACTTTACACGTTACAGCTCTGAGACTTAAGTTGAAGACAACCTCTGCATCAGTGCCCTTATCTATCCTATCAGAATACACGAATATGAACACTACTGATGTATGGTAACAATTGAGATTATTTTAATGTTAAAAAAATATTTCTGTTTTTTTAATTATATTGAAAAATATATAAGTACCTATATAATATATTTGATAAGACAGTGTTTATCCACTATAATATATTTGATAAGACAGTGTTTATCCACTATAATATATTTGATAAGACAGTGTTTATCCACTATAATATATTTGATAAGACAGTGTTTATCCACTATAATATATTTGAGAAGACAGTGTTTATCCACCAACTTAAAAAAAAAACGCATTTTGTATTTAAACATAATCATATCAATTCATTAGGTATCTATTCTTTATAAAAAAAGTAAACAAGTCATAAGTAAAATATCAAAAGATGTATGAAAAAAACGGTGTTGCAGTACTAACTTGTGTTTGTCCTCTCTCTCGGCGAGCTCGTCCTTCTCCATAGAGCGCCTCTCCTCTGCCTCCTCCCTCTCCTCCCGCTCCCTCTCCACGCTCTTTGTTTCTTCCCTCGACTCCCTCTCCGCGAGTTCGTCTCGCTCCCTCTCGGTGGAGCTGCGCTCTAGCGATGCTCTGTCCCTCTCCACCTCGGGTTCATCCGGCGGAGCGGTCGACGACGATTTCTCCGAAGCGTCCGACGGATTGCGAGATACATTTATTCCTAAAACGCATTCATTATTTATTCCAAATAGAACATATTTAACAATTGATAAAAAAAAATTAAGGTGACAATTTTAGTGATTACGTCAGGCAAGAGTTAAAAAAACATAAGGTAATGTATGTTTGTTCACTGATCATGTTCAAATGGCCAGACGAATGTCAATAGAATTTAGCATTCATATATCATTTACATAATTTGGGTAAATTAAGTCGCAATAAATTTTAGATGATACAAACTGACTAAAAATATTAACACATTGACATTAGTGACTTACGTGACTCAGGATCTTAAATAGTTAAGTTGTTTACTTAGAGTGAACTTACCTGAATCGTCAGCGGACCTGGAGGGCTGGTGAGAGGGTGTTATACTCGGCTTCAGCTCCGTCAGTTTGGCCAGCGGTGACTCTTGTATGTATTTCACCCAACTGATATAGAAAAAAAAAAACATATAACGAGAAATTCAATAAACATATTTAAGTTGGGTAATCTTTTTATCTAATTGTCGTTTTAGAAGTGAACTTCTTAAATTTTCGTTACGTGATACGCGTTAAACGTGAGGTACCTGTATATGTGTATATATGTGTGTATGTGTAAGTATGTACAAGTGTTTGTCCGCGTCTAGTAGTACATATATAGATATGCGTAACTGTTTAGTTAGATATTTATACTACGAGATTTCGTATACAATTTATAAGCCACATAAGTTTCACTTCTCCGTATATACACGCTGATACATGCAATGTTTTTTTTTATTTAACTTTATGCTTTTTTAATTATTTCAAAGTAAAATTAATTTAATAAAATCTTTAAAAGTAATAGACGCAATATTATTCTATATAAAGCAGACGAATTTTAAATCTGTTTCTTGGGTATATTTTAGAATAATATCTTGGAATTAGTGTGAGTATAGTGGTACTAACGTGGCGTACTCCGGCGGGGTGTTGTGTTGGCGGAGAGCTCGTGCATCTGCACTCCGTTGTAATAATATCTTGGGATTAGTGTGAGTATAGTGGTACTAACGTGGCGTACTCCGGCGGGGTGTTGTGTTGGCGGAGAGCTCGTGCATCTGCACTCCGTTGTAATAATATCTTGGGATTAGTGTGAGTATAGTGGTACTAACGTGGCGTACTCCGGCGGGGTGTTGTGTTGGCGGAGAGCTCGTGCATCTGCACTCCGTTGTAATAATATCTTGGGATTAGTGTGAGTATAGTGGTACTAACGTGGCGTACTCCGGCGGGGTGTTGTGTTGGCGGAGAGCTCGTGCATCTGCACTCCGTTGTAATAATATCTTGGGATTAGTGTGAGTATAGTGGTACTAACGTGGCGTACTCCGGCGGGGTGTTGTGTTGGCGGAGAGCTCGTGCATCTGCACTCCGTTGTAATAATATCTTGGGATTAGTGTGAGTATAGTGGTACTAACGTGGCGTACTCCGGCGGGGTGTTGTGTTGGCGGAGAGCTCGTGCATCTGCACTCCGTTGTAATAATATCTTGGGATTAGTGTGAGTATAGTGGTACTAACGTGGCGTACTCCGGCGGGGTGTTGTGTTGGCGGAGAGCTCGTGCATCTGCACTCCGTTGTAATAATATCTTGGGATTAGTGTGAGTATAGTGGTACTAACGTGGCGTACTCCGGCGGGGTGTTGTGTTGGCGGAGAGCTCGTGCATCTGCACTCCGTTGTAATAATATCTTGGGATTAGTGTGAGTATAGTGGTACTAACGTGGCGTACTCCGGCGGGGTGTTGTGTTGGCGGAGAGCTCGTGCATCTGCACTCCGTTGTAATAATATCTTGGGATTAGTGTGAGTATAGTGGTACTAACGTGGCGTACTCCGGCGGGGTGTTGTGTTGGCGGAGAGCTCGTGCATCTGCACTCCGTTGTAATAATATCTTGGGATTAGTGTGAGTATAGTGGTACTAACGTGGCGTACTCCGGCGGGGTGTTGTGTTGGCGGAGAGCTCGTGCATCTGCACTCCGTTGTAATAATATCTTGGGATTAGTGTGAGTATAGTGGTACTAACGTGGCGTACTCCGGCGGGGTGTTGTGTTGGCGGAGAGCTCGTGCATCTGCACTCCGTTGTAATAATATCTTGGGATTAGTGTGAGTATAGTGGTACTAACGTGGCGTACTCCGGCGGGGTGTTGTGTTGGCGGAGAGCTCGTGCATCTGCACTCCGTTGTAATAATATCTTGGGATTAGTGTGAGTATAGTGGTACTAACGTGGCGTACTCCGGCGGGGTGTTGTGTTGGCGGAGAGCTCGTGCATCTGCACTCCGTTGTAATAATATCTTGGGATTAGTGTGAGTATAGTGGTACTAACGTGGCGTACTCCGGCGGGGTGTTGTGTTGGCGGAGAGCTCGTGCATCTGCACTCCGTTGTAATAATATCTTGGGATTAGTGTGAGTATAGTGGTACTAACGTGGCGTACTCCGGCGGGGTGTTGTGTTGGCGGAGAGCTCGTGCATCTGCACTCCGTTGTAATAATATCTTGGGATTAGTGTGAGTATAGTGGTACTAACGTGGCGTACTCCGGCGGGGTGTTGTGTTGGCGGAGAGCTCGTGCATCTGCACTCCGTTGTAATAATATCTTGGGATTAGTGTGAGTATAGTGGTACTAACGTGGCGTACTCCGGCGGGGTGTTGTGTTGGCGGAGAGCTCGTGCATCTGCACTCCGTTGTAATAATATCTTGGGATTAGTGTGAGTATAGTGGTACTAACGTGGCGTACTCCGGCGGGGTGTTGGCAGAGAGCTCGTGCATCTGCACTCCGTTGTTATCTTGGGATTAGATTAGTTTGAGTATAGTGGTACTAACGTGGCGTACTCCGGCGGGGTGTTGGCGGAGAGCTCGTGCATCTGCACTCCGTTGTAATAATATCTTGGGATTAGTGTGAGTATAGTGGTACTAACGTGGCGTACTCCGGCGGGGTGTTGGCAGAGAGCTCGTGCATCTGCACTCCGTTGATGTTCATCAGGAAGAACGCATTGCGAACCGCCGCATTCGGACGGAACAGAACCTTGTCCCTGCGACATAAGACACCACACAACACATTAATACAGACTACATATTACAATATCAACAACAAACATTGACAGACTAACGCCATCTACCGATACTACGAAGTACTTCTCTATGAAAATGCACTTCAATTTGCCATCTTTCAACCAGTGTGATCGAGTTTGTTTATTTCAAATATTTCAATATATACTTTCATTCTAATATTAGCCAGAAGTTTAAAAATTCAGTCAGTAACCACAATAATGTGTTCTATTTTTTCACGGAAATGCAAAACTATTTACTATATTTATCACTAGATGGCACTAAAATAAATTTTAATGTGTCATATTATTTCATATATTTCAAAGCATATAGATTGTAATAGTAATTGTAATACAACAGAACCAATGATATTATAACTAAAGATACGTTACCTACATGATGTTCTGACAAAACAAATGGCACGATAACGCGCACATACGATGTTGCTTCGAGACGGGCAGTCGTCAAAAATAATGAAACTAGTCAAGTTTTAAGAAGCCGCTGTCAAAGCGCTTATGGCGTATCTATATAGTTATAATATCATTGAATAGGTGTGATTATAAATGGCTTGTTTTAATTTCTAATTAAAATTGATTTATCTTTCACATTGTTCGCTAATTTCATAACGAAATAATAATGTATAGCTTATAATTTGCATTACTTTCTTATATAGTGTTAGTGAGCACTGAGTTTGGTATATAGTAGGTTGAAGTTCCAGGTATGTTGCTGATGATAAACCCCATCCCATTCGATATACTATTTGCATTCTTATATCTAATGTACACGTTACATATAACAGTTGACGTGCGTGTCGTAGTTACATATGTTTTTGAAAAAGCTTTTCTGTAATGTACACACCCACTCACAATTTTACATTTCTTTAATACATTTTTTAAAAAGCGCGTGCGGAGCCGCGGGTAACAGCTAGTACATTATATAAACGAAAACGTCAACTTGGAATTTATTTATTTTTGAACTGACTATGCTATTTTCCTGATGGGACTTCAACGGCCTATTATAAGCTTTGATTACATACATATCTTCAATGTATTACCAATATAGCAAGCGTCACTTGATAGTGATTAAAAATAGAAATAACGACATCTATTGGAGACTGTTCACATTGCAATTTTACATGCGTATTGTTATTTTATGTAATAAAGTTATTGAAAGAGAATCTAGATTATTGTTTGAAGGTATAATAATGAATTATGAAGAACTTTACTGGACTATTATAAGCTTTGATTACATATTTTCAATGTATTATCATTTTATTAAGCTTAATTTGATAGCACGTGTTTAAAAACATAACAAAGGCATCTATCGGCGACTCTGCACATTACAATTTGACATGCGTATTATTGTAACTTTTTGACCAGGAATCTGAATGACTGAAGCTATATTGATGTATTATGAAGGGTTTAGAGTGAGTGTGGTGGATTACCATTTGATGAGGGGCGAGAGCTGCTGGTGCTGGGAACTGCTCGGCTGTGAGATCGGCTTCAGCACGAACTTGTCTCCCTCGCGCTGCACCAGCACCAAGCTGTCCTCAAGCATCAGCGCCTGCGCATCATTATATTCACATATATCAGATTTAATATTCTTCATCTAACAGTACATTGTGGTTGGGAGTTTCATTTCCACACTAAGAAAAGTTCCACAGGGAACAATATGTATATAAACGGTGGTAACTATTTAACACCAGATCGGTTGTCTGCCTGTTTGCTGCCTTTTGGCTTAAAAAAAGTGTTTGTAATGTAGTCGTGTCGTGTGTAGAGTAGTGTGTGTGGGGGGTACTAACGAGCACGTTGATCTTCTTGTTGGAGTCGTTGCGGATGCTGAGGTCCCCCTCCATGCGGAGGTGGTGCTGCGTCAGGTCCAGGCGCCGCAGCTCCTCCCACTCGGGGCCAGAGGGGACGCGGATCTCCAGTTTGCTTTGGATCGTTCGTAACCTTGAACATCACAATTATATTATAAATCATACGTCTCTCATAGAGTATTACTTATCACAACGATTTTAATGGATTACTTGTCGTTTAAGCACTTCATTTCTCTGAATATTTGATATATTTTTAAATAGGACATGTGGGTATTGATTGGGTATAAGATGAAACTTTGTGAACACATGAGGGGTGTAATAGTTTCATATCAATGGTAGGATTTAAAATCGAGTTAACATTTTTAATATTTAGTGTTTGAAGGTATATTTATAAAGTTTATTAATTTGCAATAAAAATATAGATTTCAAGAGAATTTAATAAAAAAAAAAATTAGTGTAGATAAAGTGATTTTTAAAAGTGATTTTAAATCAATTTTATTAAGAAATTTGGAATACAAATATATGAGGCGTAGTTATTTACTTTATAGGTGGTATAGTGGAGGTGGCGACGGCGGTACCTGTGCTCGTTCTCGGCGGTGCGGATGGCGGTGTCGACGCGGTGCAGCACGTCCTTGGCGACGGCGAGCGCGCGCCGCAGCCGCGCCACGTCCTCCTCCGGCTCGCAGTCGGCGTCGCTGAGCGTGTTCAGCACGCCCTCCAGCAGCAGCTGGTACTTGGTGAGGCGCTGCCACACGCACGCCAGCAGGTCCCGCAGCTGCAGGCGCCCGCACAGCGGCAGCTGCTCGCGGCTCGCCAGGAACGCGTGCAGCTCCTTGTTCTTGCGGCGGCGCTCCCGCAGCGCCTCCAGCGCCATGCGCTGCCCGCGGCAGAACCGCGACAGGCACGCCGCGTACCCGCTGTCGCCGAGCGCGCTCAGCATGGCGTCCGCCACCGCGCGCACCCGCACCAGCGGCTCCGCGCGCTCGCCCCGCAGCGCGCGCAGCTCGGCGTAGAGCCGCG
>MU159192.1:167334-186095 GCA_015888305.1 Antheraea pernyi
TATATATATATGTATAAATAGATATGATTTATGTACAGAAATATAAAACTGTTAGATGTAAATTAGGTTTTTTTTCTCATTGGAACAAATCCACTGCAGACGGAAATAAATTACGAAATACCGCAATCGTCTTGTAAAAATATAGGCTGTCAGTTTGTTTGGACGTCCCTCGCTCAAATATTAACCGGACTTATATTAACACTATAAACAACATCCCGCTAGTGTCTTACGCTATATATCAACACGCTTGCTTATGCAACTAAAAGTACAGCAATACTGTCGCACACAAAATAAATTATTAAAAAAAACTCTTGATGATACAATGTTAAAAAATCATAAATTAGACAAAAAAAATATGAAAAGTACATATAATGTATGCCAGAAATGACGCGGAAATTGATATAAGTGAGAGGAAGACGCACGGTTCGCAGCGTCCACGCGGCGCGATGTCAGAGATAGCACTGGACAGCGGAACGCTTATCGCGTGTCGCGGGACACACGGCACACACGGCCTAAGGCGCCGGTCATATTTACACGGCCGCCGTACAAACCGTGCAGCCGTGCAATCATTTCATGCAGGTGAGCCGATACATTTCAAAATTAACCATGTCCCATATTAGTCCTTCGTATATCATCCTTTAATATTTTCAGATTTTGTACACCGTGAACTGAGTCCAAATTTGGCGTTCAT
Organism: Antheraea pernyi; assembly: GCA_015888305.1. Taxonomy (NCBI): domain Eukaryota; kingdom Metazoa; phylum Arthropoda; class Insecta; order Lepidoptera; family Saturniidae; genus Antheraea; species Antheraea pernyi. The sequence goes on from MU159192.1 coordinate 168,026, forward strand.
TAGGAATTTTTAATGATCGTAAACGTTTAATGTACTTTGATTTTCCTTTATTTTAATGTTATGTAATACTTTCTCTTATTCTGTACATGTTGTGTCCACATTTAGCAAAGTCCATGTCAATTTGTCATCGGTCTAAGTTTTGAGGACCTTAGATAAATAAGTATATTGAAGGTATTTCATTACGTTGGTATATTTTAAAATATCGTATAATAACGCTGCGGATGACGACAGTATATCAAAGTGAACGAGTTTGCACGGCACGGCCGCATAACCGTGCACGTATGACAAATTTCTAACACGCGCTCTGATTTATGTGCCTCGTACCGTTGTATTACAGTTTCCATAGTCCAGTGAGTACCGGTACAGTGTTTAGACGCGGAGGTTACGGTTCGAATTTATCGAGTTATCGCAATTCCTGACAATACATATAATAAATTATCTATTACAAAGGTCCATTACCGAATATTTGGTATTTTAAGGAAATTATAAAAACTAATTGGAAATTACCGTCATTCATAACATTTCGATTGGAAAGGCACATACATTCTATAGAGACAACCTCCACCGGTTGATCTAATTATCTATTTAGCTGTATAAGGACTTCATTAGGTCTCAATAAAAACTGTACCAATGTAAGTAATTATTATATTTACTAGATCTAGATACATAGACAGCTAATAAAGTTACATATCCATTGGTAAATTGATATAAGGGATCAATTAACTCCAAGCTATAATTCAAAATGGTTTGCCATTTCGACCGCGCAAATAATTATAGCTTTGAAATGTAATTAGCGAACGGTCAAAGAGACATAGATTTATAATAAAATACATAACAGGTTACATTTTATAAATGTAATTACAGTAAAGTGGTATTTACTCCAAGTAGATACGGTCTGAGGCGACTGCCATTGTTGTGAGCTGAGGAATTAGCTACACTCACCGTTTCTACACCTACAATCTATCACAACAAACCCTAAGAGGCTATTTGAATACACTATCAAAGAAACATGTTTCAACATCGTAAGATTTTAGGAATCCCTTATTTCATGCATTAGTGCGTATTTCCCACTACCTCTGATCATTCCAGTCATAGTCTATACTAATATTATAAAGCTGAAGAGTTTGTTTGCTGGATGGCTATGACTATATATCATTATGCTAAGACTAATAGGAGCGGAGCAAGGATTAAGAATGTTTCAAAATCGAGATTTTTTCCTTTTGAGAGCTTCCGCTTCGTGTTACCATTAGCCCAAAGTAACTATTCCACGCGGGCGTAGTCGCGGGCAGGAGCTAGTCTATAATAGAATCGATAAAAGCAAATCCAACGAACGCTGAATTTATACGTTCGTAACGTTGAAAAGTTTCATTATATTAGCACAGGTGTGTTCCTTTGAGACGTGAAACTGCGCACATACGAGCGAGTACACATGTGAAATGGGTGACCGTGCCCAAGAAGCAGTGGAAGGCGCGCCGGTGACGTCACGGGGTGTGTCCCACCCCCTCGCACCACCACGTTACCCCATAAGAAAACAAAGGCGAAACACTATAATTCAGCGCGACACTCGTGATCCCGTATTAGTCGCACGAATGACCGACCTTCCATAATAGTCCAACTAGAAAACTGCACTACAATAAACATACTCATATAGTAGAACAATATTTTTTTACTGCTGTTTAATGAGGGTGTAACCAAAAAACCCAGGACCTAAAACAGATTATCTCCAGAAAGGCGCAACACAGTTCGACGACATACTTTCGATCTCTTTAAGCCGTTGCAAGCACATATCATTAGACATATTTGGCCATCGAGCTTTTTGAAATCAAAAGGACAATTAAATACATTTTATATTCACGACTATTTAAACAACATTCAGTGAGTTATATTTTCAATATTCTTGATTATATTTGCGATGTTGTTTTCATTTCCATACGTTAGTTTTTATAGATGAATTCATTTTCACTTGTTCGTTTATACTTGTTCATTTTATTTTCTTGTACAAATTAAGTAAAAATTAATAGTGTAAGTTATATCTATGTGATAAAGCGTTTTAGGTTTTCAGTCTCGTATACTTCTTATTTTTATTATTTTATTCATCGCACTGTTTATTTTTGCATTATCCACAATTGTAAATAAATAAATAAAGGATGGCACTACAATTAAAATCCTACATTCATCATTGTTGGCATTTTATGTCATCTATTAATAGCGGAAGACGTTTGTTTAAGAAAAATGTTTGTTTGTTAAGAAAAATTGTACTCTTCAAACTTATAATCTACTGACATTAAAAAAAATCCTAAAATCCTATGCTTTTAGTGTAAAGTGAGGAGAAAGGTACAGTAAAACAAAACTAGCTCCTAGACGTGAATATTAAAATAAACGAATCGGTAACATTACAGATGTTTGGAACAAAAGGAAATATATATACAACAGGCATTACTATACATTTAATTAATACAACAACCTGAAGAATGTTCTGGAGTAGGTATCTCTTCCCCCTTCCCTCGTAGGAGTAAAGAAGCAAATATAAAAATAAGTTATGAACACAAAGCAAAGCTAAATCGAATCTAGAGAATGTGGGTTTCAAGAGCGTTCCATATAATCTAGACATTTTATTGATAGATTTGCGTGTATCAATATTCGCAAATTCATAAACGGACATACCTATTACCTACCTACTCGTGTATTTTGGTTCTATGCCAGATTGATTCCTTGAAAACGTGTCAGAAGATATCAGTTTATATTTAAAACAATAAACACGATTTATAAAAATGAATCTATATCAAAATAATTCTAAAATGTCGCATTAACGTAGTATGAGAGTTCATCCGCCTTCATGAATAACTTCTCATAATTTAAATAAAATATGTAATCAAAATGATTCCTGGTAATTGTGGTCGCTTTGGGGTTCCCTGACGTTCCGACTGGTGCAGGTGCTCACTGGACACGGTTGTTTCGGGTGGTACCTGCACCGGATCGCTCTCAGGGAGCCGACCGCCGCATGCCCTGAGTGTGGCGCTGACGAGGACACCGCGCAGCACATTCTGTCTGAGTGTGCTGCGTGGGAGGGACAGCGCCGCGCTTTTGCTGCGGTGGTAGGGCATGGTTTGATGCTGCCGAGCGTGGTTTCGGCGATGCTTCAGCGGCGATGACCTCCTCGCAGAAGGAGACGGCGGAGAGGGCCCGCAAGGTAAACCCTCTAAGTGACCCTCTCCGCTAACGGAGGACCGGCGGGAGGAGGCGGCGCTTTGCCCGACTCCAACCACCACCGTAGTCAGACCTGAGGGGTTCGGCCGGGGGGCCCATCTCCTCATTGCACAGGTCCGACAGACGAGGGGAGACAACTGGTGTGTACCCAGTCTGCCTCTCTATAGGTAGGAGCCTGGCGATGAACTTCCGCCGGGCGGACCGTTGGGTCGGCTCTACAAGGTTGATTAGCATTGTACGATCCCTTGCCGCCCCAACAATCACGGTCTGTCGGTACACCGTAGGGTTTTAGTCTGTGAGAGTCGGACATAACCCCCCCGGGAGGGTTGCGTATCCATAAGGAATTACCCCACGTTAATAAAAAAAAAAAGGTAATTGTGGTCGCTTGGATCGTGATGACCATACAGCTAGTGTAATATCTAGCATAGTGGCGTTCTTATGCGTGATGCGTACCGGGGTCAACTAGTGATGTATCCATTATGAAAACGATATGATAAAGTGTTTATAACCAATTGGATTATTACCACCAAGCAAATGGTGACAAAGCGTGACACAGTAACTCGTTTTATTTCTTCGTGTTTCATGACCATCTAGTACATATATACTAGATATGCAACTGACAGAATACTTGCAGGTCAATATGACAGGACAGAGCAAGGTGTCGTCGCTATTTTTGGAGTACTTGTATTTACCATCATTTGCCGTTATATTTAGTATACACATCGTCAGGGGCAGATAAAAGGACATAGGAAACCTTACACACAAAAAAACTGTTCCCAAGGAATATGTGAGCGAAGTCGCAAACAAAAGCTAGTATAGAAATATTCGAAAAGAGAAAAATAACTTCACAAATTGTTATTTGTATAAAAACACCAACAGAATAAGCTCACTTGCCAGATAATTAATAGGAAAAGACGCAATGAAAACGCTTTAACCTAAATGAAAAGACAAATGTAATAGATTTAGTAAAGGTAAAGAATAAAAAGGATGATACAATTTTCAACCAACATTTCAAAACAACACTACAAGTTCCCTAAAATTATTTTCATTTCAAATACGTATATTACAACCGGGTGACCTAATAGTCCGTATTAAATGTCTCAACTGACACCCGGCGTGGACGTGGCGTGTTGAAACTGCCCTAACATATTGTGTACGATTGGAACTGGAACCATATGGAAGTGTTTAAAACGTCACAATTGATATATAAAAATAGCCATATAAAATAAAATTGAATGATGAAATTCGTTCTATAGTGTTCTGAATATATCAAGAATTCGGACAAATTACCCATATTTGTTCAGATTTTATAAGGAAGAGAGTAAAATCATTTAAGGATAAATGATATAGTTTGTGTAATGATATAGTGCATACCATGAGTTACACAAAAGGAAAACGGTGAAGATAAATCTACAGCTACGGCATTAGCTTTCAATTTAAAAGTGTGAGCGGAGCCAGTATCACGTAGTAGTCAATTTATATCTAATAAAACGTACGACGTATCGTGATCAGTTAAAATCAACAATCCAAACGTTTTGTTATTAACGAAACGTTGGGACTGAAATACACTAAACTAAACAAAACCGCAAAAATATCGTGACACATGCGTCTGATACAGACTATTCTGACCTGGAACGATGACCGTCGCTGCGGATTTATATATAACTGCATCGTTCGCGAAGACTAACAGAGGATTACACTCATCAGCTTGACTTGAGTAATTGCTTTCTTTTAAACGCTGCATTTTTTCACGACATACTCTTAAGAGTTTCAAATTTGATCTCCAGAGTATTAAGACTTCTACATTGCAATTATAGGCTCTCGGCTGTAGTATACTTTTGTAGATTTTAGCAACCGAGCAGCTAGTGTAAATAGCCAACTCATAAAAACAAGAGAAACTTGTAAGAAATTAATAGTATCACAAAGAAAATTCATTTCATGATTAATCAGGTTCGATTATATTTATAGACAATATTATACAAGGAGTTGATTGCAAACCTCCAGTTTATTACAGTTTACCTGTCCATTTATGAAGAGGCATTATAAAGACAATACATCTTGATCATTTAATGAAAGACTTCGCAAAGGCATAAATCTTGAAATATATCTAAAACCGGAACTTGAACTATCCATAAAAAGCTGAGTTTGACGATACTCAAGAGATCAAAATTTGTAGAAACTATAAAAAGAGACAAAGTTTTTGTAACGCTTTTGAATTCAGTAAGTTTCATTAGTTCTACATAGCCCACATGCAAAGCATAAACGAATGGTATCTTTAACTCGGGTTATGTTTCATCTTTTAAAATATTTATGAAAGTTTTAATATGTACTACTTTGAAATTTATGAACTACAATATTTTATGAGGTGCACACGAAGATTGATGATCCAAACACAGATACAGTCGGTACGAAATCTATCCAAGGTTTGTTTATCAGTCCGATATTTTATTTTACGACACGTACGAATTGCATGAAAGTAAGCTTCATTTTACCTACACATATATAACATTTTTCTTATGGAGAATATTATTAGCAGAATAGACTGCTCGTTATACTTGGACAACCTTTTGAAACAGAAGGACAATACGAACATTTTGTTATATAAATTACTTTTACCGTATGTGCTGCAAATAAAGTTCACTTTTATTATACGTTGTTTGAATGGGATTCAATATAACGTAAAGAATTCAAAACACAACAGATGACAATAATTAAGATATACGTTTTTAAATAATAATAATAAAAGTTTAAAAATACTAACCAAATTATTTTATTGTTCCATCAAACTTAGTTTTAAGCTCAAAAACTCTACACTGCGTATTCTAATAATCTTCATTGTCATCGATACCGTTTAATACAGTTTCTCATCTTTCAGATTCTAAAAAAACTGTATGCGAACTAGATCAACCGAGGAATATAAAGATTCATCCATTACACCAATACCGAAAATGAATATAGAATAGATTAATGTGGTAATAAATCAGCGTTTGATGCCAATTTTCCTTTGAATATCAGACGTTTATTTACGGGTTACCCTGAACCGAAACTATTCGAGAATTTCGATAACTTCCTCCATCAGAACTAACATTATATTCAGCTCTGCTGCGCTTTATTGGCACGATTACTAAAACCATTATCTATCGAGTCATAAGCCAACGATACTAGACAGTAAGAAAATTTCAAAAATAAGAGAAACTTTAATATTCCATTAATTACGACCTTCCATGCCCTAAAGTAACTCCATAAGTACTCCATTATGTGGAATAAAAACATCATATATGTCAGAGGTATAATATAAACTTGCCACATCACGTTTGGGTCGACCTTTTGTAGTGTGTATTTAACTATACATTATAAAAAAAATAATCTACTGGTCTCTATATAGACAGTAATATCCAGTTTCCTCTAAAACAAAATTACCAAAGACCCCTGTCAATCGAGTATAATACATGAACGCTATAAACGATCTGTACCCGCACGAGGATTAACTCTGAAAAAGGGGTCGGATGACCCGAATCAAGATTGATGGTGTTATGCCGGTGGAAATGTAGGCAGACAATGATCCACTTTAGCCTGATTTGTTACCTGAGCAAAATACATTTTGGTTTTATTACGTAAGTAATTACCCAAAGTGAACTGTGAAAGCTTTCGTAGTTAACTAGCAAAACGAAAGAAGGTCGCACTTTAGATCCCTTTTAAAATGAAGTAAATTATTCGATTCTTTATTGCGGCTAATTGTGGAACAGTTACAAAAACTTATTAAAGAGTAAAAACAGGAATAGAAGCGGCCGCTGTTAATTTCGAAAACTGTGCAGTGCAACCAACAATAAGATTTTCTAATATAACTGCTGAACAATATTTAAAAAGATGTGAAGAAAGAGATATTTTTATTTTGTAAATGTTTATTTGGTAAATGGTTATAAAATGGTTATTAATAATCAGCCAATAATGGTTAATAGCGAACAGCGGTGTTGAGTCGCTCGTGGCTGATTGCGAACTGAACTAATACAAATATATTGTTTTAATAATAAAATGCAAAAGTGCACGCAGTGCACAAATCATACAGAATACCTAAAGAGCAGTTCGGTTGTGTAACTCCGAACAAGATGCAAATTTAAAGAGGTGTTTTTCAATAAGAAAGGCTTATTCTATATGCAAGTAATTAACGCATTTAAATTATCATTGGGGCCTTACTTCGGAATCATTGTTTCAGGACTTAGAATTACCATCAACTGACTCCGTAACTCCACTTGTTCTGCGAATACCATAAACAAACGAAATATACATACTCGTATTCAAATCAAACTATACAGGGTTAGTCGGAGAACGAAACGAACACCCACGGACATGTTTTTATCTAACGCATTATATATTTTTTTATCCTTTGGGAGTGGGACGCTTTTCGGCAAGTGTACTTCCATTAAAACATTCGCACTTGTCCTGATTAGATAACAGGGAATAGAGAATACTGATTCAGTTATATTTAAATGTAATATTATACGTATACTACACAAAGTCATAGGGAAAATGCCACTCGAGAGAAACATTAAATGCATAGTTTTCAAATACCACGAAACGTCTATTTACCTTTTTATCCATCAAGTAGCGTCAACTCTATAGGACAGTAAGTTAGAATTGGAAGTGTTAATGCTTTGGAATCTTACACTAGCTCCTCAATTACGGTTGTCGGTATACGATGACTAAATGAAGTATAGCACATAGATGATATATTCTGAAATGATAGAGTAGTGGTGACTGAATACTGTGCTGAATGGGGTACAACATGCACCATGAACATTTCTTTAAGAAGCTGGCTCCGAACGCGTTATTAACCAATTTTGTTACTGAAAGAATTCTGACACGACCAACGGTGATGGCCGCTGTTTCTTATTATGTATTGAGATTTTTTACAATAATGAAAGAGAACGAATACTTTGGCGGATTCAATTCGATAAAACAAACCATGCAAACAATCAACCACAAACTATACGTGATATATAAGATGTTTAAATTAAAGTTAAAAATGTGCAAATTTGCGATCAGATATCTGGAGACATTCCGTTACATAAAACTGTTTACGGTTTTGGGTTTACTACAAGTCGTACAAAAGGAAGAGTAGATGGCAGAGACGGGCAGAATGCAACACGATATTCATATGTATAAAACCAAACTACAGAAAATGTCCATTCAACGCAATTATTCTTTTTTGGTCATTCACATAAACTTTTCTAGACTTATTATTTTTATTTTGTGTCAATAGGAGGGAAACGAACAGGTGAGTCACCTGATGTTAAGTGATCACCACCGTCCATAGTCACTAGCAACACCAGGGGAGTCGCAAGTGCGTTGCCAGCCAGTGTATGGAAGAGAGGTAGGGAAGGGAAAGATGGAAAGGAGGTGGGCCTCCGGCGCTCTCACTGACCGAACGAAACGCAACAATGCAAGCACTGTTAGTTCACGTCGGTGTTCTGTGAGAGGGTGGTAATACCCCGAACGAGCCGACCCATTCATGCTGAAACTAGTAATAGCTACAGCGTGGCTCTACCACCTTCAAATTTGTGGATAAAACTCTACTTATAGAACTGTCGCTCAAGGGGCAAAATGCGCTTCAATATTTCACCATAAAATCGCTAATGGAATGAGTTGGCAAAGACACGAGAACGCTGCGACCGCATCAAATCAACTTAATACATATAATGCGAAACTGTAAAATATTGTTTCACCGATGCGACGATGAAATGTTTCAATACAATTCCAATGAATTGGCCCAAGTTATATCATTAGAGCAATTTTTATATTCGAATTACGATACGAGTGTCGACGAAATAATAGTCGTGCTGATTGAATACCGAATACCGGATGAATATTGATTGTGTGTTCGGTGATCCGTACGTCGATTTCTCATGAACTAATATTCAGAATTCGTGAGTGACATTAACCAATTTATTTAGTAACGCTATGACACTAGGGATATATCGCAGGGAACACAAAAAATAAGGCTTTTTCCTAGGATTTTTTTTTTTCGCACCCACTACGCATTGGCCTGACAGGCCTTCACAGCTTTAATGGACTACTAAGGCGAGCGCGTAAGGTACTTTGCCGCAAAGTGGTCGAACCTCGGCTTGGGCTGTTGCCTTGTATGAAACATGTGCTTCCAAAATTCAAGAACATTTGATGATTTACAGAAAATTATGAAATGGCCTTTGATTTAAATAAAACTGAAGGGTCTGCTACTTGTACGCGCTAATGACCAAAGCGACTGAATCGATTTGGAGCCTTACTAATATATAGAGGACTTATCTAGGCTTCATATGTTTTTCCACGAAGGCTAAGCAGCAAAAAACAATTCAACAATAAACTAAAAATCAGTTAAATATCTACAAGCCTTTTACAACATACAAGCTGAACAATAATAAAATACACCTAATAGAGACACTTATAAGGCATTTGATACAGACTCCTAGATGCATATCTGTTACCTTTAACTATTCATACTAGAGTAGACAGTATAGATATATATAAGACTTCTCTGCATTTGATTTCGCAAATAGACCATGCGCAAACTCAAAATCAAAAATACTTTATTCAATTTAGACCCTTAGATGACGCTTATGTCAAAGTCAAAGCTACCACCAGTTCGGACAAACAACCCAGTCATCGAGAAGAACCGGCTAGTAACTCGATCTGGTTTATCTTTTTTACAAACATAGATAGTTACATTTGGTTTTGGCGAATGCACAGAGAGTTGCACATATTAATTCATCCTATAATCCATAGACATTAAAACCAGCTTGACACGGTGATTGAACTCACTATCCGGCAAATCGGTAACGTGCTTTGGGTTGTTGTTATAAAACCTAACACTGTTACCTAAATAACTGTTAATGGTCTTAGTACGCCTGAAATATGGAAAACATTATTGTTATATTGTATCTACCTTTATCTAAATTTTTACGGACATACATTTATCAAAAACTAGGGGGCCCAGCTGACGTTGTCCCACCACGATAATAAAAAAAACTGGACTAATTATGTACGTAAACCTTCCTTATGAATCACTTTATCTACTGGTGAAAACCGTAAGAAAATCCGTTCAGTAGTTTTGGAGTTTATCGCGAACAGACAGGCAGACAGACTTTGTTTTATAATATGTATTGGGAAGGCAAAGTTAAGATACCGAATTCCTGAAACGTAGTAGTTTTTAGGTCTTCGTCTAGTTTTAGCGTGTTTACCATCTTGGATCAGGTCGTCATTGCGGATTACGTTGTTCCCGCTAACCTGCCGTGACTCGGTCCAAACGTGGCGGTCAGTTTGTGAGCGCAGTGAGCGCCATGTTGGCGCAGCGCCAGGCGGAGCACACGGATCAACCCGTGAAGGGATGCAGTTAAATCGATTCGAACGCAACGTCCACCGTTTAAATGACACGTTTCACATAATTTAAAGCAATAAAAATATTTACGTCTCGAAAGCGTTTACGTCTATTTTCAATCGGCGACAAGTTTCATATTTTATACGTTATATTAGGGACAAATTATTTTAATTTTGGAAGAGCATATTACACGTGAAATCCGATATAATCCAAAGAATTATAAAAAATGTAGAACTATTTCTTAAATAATTATATAAATAACCTTAATTTATATTTTACCAAGCAGACGGACATTTTATTCTGTATACAAAACACAAGTGTAAAAATTTCTAAAAACTATAACGTTATATATTGTATACACTATTCTAAGTGTATAGTGTTTATAAATACATAAGAGAAATAATAAGTAAATATACAATGGAACTGTAAAGAGGTAGATTAAACAAACCGTTAAAAATCTTTAAAAATAACATAAATATAAAAAACACTGATACCCTGACAAAAAACGACAATGAACTATATTAAAAACCGAAATGTATTTTCAACTTTTTACTCAGTTCTTGAAACATTAGATACCGCGAAGTAAACTTTAAACAGCGCCATCTTTCGACGTAACATACAAACAATAATGCGATTACATTACACGATAAACCAAAGTAAGATTATCTATCACTCTAACATTTCCAAAGTACGATATGATTTAAACAACATATACTTTATACGTAATCAAAGGAAATATCGTCTGTTTAATGATTGAACACTGTAACATTTAAAACATTACAATATCGCGAATCGACCGCAATGCGACTCGGCGCGCGTCCTCTTTCATACTGAAAACCCTAAAATGTCTTCCAACGAAATCGCTACAAGACCAGAAATCACTGCACCTCAATATTGCAAACGCGTACAGCAACGAGAGGTCAAACAACATTGGCAACGGCTACGACAACAATGTCCAGTCTAATAGACACGTCGCGTAAACCAACCGCGATACAATACAGAGCTCAACGTTTATTGATACATCAGTCGTTTGTTACTGCAGCCAATTTAGACAGACACCTCAAGTAAAGGTAAGCATAAACGAAAGAAAGTTAAAGTTATACTGGGACTCTCCCTACTATAATATCAATCAGTTTATATAAATACTGCACACGCCCCGTGGCTTTACTTCAATGACAGTATCATCTCGTTATGCAAAATATATCTACTATAACTTAGATCACTCAATGAAAATAATAAAGAAAATTCGTGGATAAAATTATGAAATGAGATGTTTTTTTTTTTAAATATAAAACCTACAATCTATTAACAGTTGTACGTAACAGTAACGTAACTAGGGCAAAAAAAAAATGTAGCCTCACTTGTATTTCATTATATGAGTTAATTAATTCTAATGTAATTTGACAGATCTCATAGCAATAGTAGTAAGCCTAATGATCCGAGAGGTCATGGATTCGATCTCCGTTTGATGTCTAACTTATGAGTGATGAACACAATTGACAGTCATATGTCTGGATGTCAAAGATATGCTCTCATTGTCCAATAAACTGACTGTTTGATTGCGGGTATTTTTGCTGCTATAACAGTTCCTAAAAAAACAATATTCATTAAGGGATAAAAACGAGAATCTAACCTCGATCTCCCAATACACTGAACCGCCCATTCTCGTATTTCACTCGAAACAATGTACCTTACAGGAGTACATCTGATACTAAATATACTATGCCGAGGCATTCCAACAACGCGCTCCTATTTCTAACGCAAAACATCAAGAATGCATATATATACCTACAGACATAAGCTTGTGTCGAGTGGTTTGCTCGTTTTAAATTATTCCTTACTATATTGATTTGTGATGTTTGAAAATAGCACCAGCGACAGAGAAGTTGAGGAGTAATAGGTTAGCGTGGTACGGGCATGTCATGAGAGATGAAAGTCATGTAACTAAAACTCTTGGGTATGAAGGTGGACGGATATAGGAGTATAGGAAAACCGAAAAAGGTATGGATGGTCTGTGTGAAAAATGATATGTGTGTAAAAGGTGTGAATACTGAGATGACATCTGATAGGCGAGCGTGGAAAAGGAAAACATGTTGTGCCAACTCTACTTAGACTGGATAAGGGTGAGAAGATGATATTGAATTGTGAATATAATATTGAAAGACGTGGAGGTCGACCGTTTTTACCAGTGGAATATCATTCTGATGTTCGTCCGGGATACGAAACCACAGGGTACCAAAAACTGTTTTCGGAATTCGCGCGTACGTTTATTTATTGAAATTGGTAACGCTATCGGCTGACGGTGAAGCAAAACATCGTGAGAGCTGAACCTGAGAAACGTTCTTGTAGTACCACCGTATGTGGGACAACTATCAATACATCAAAACAATCCTGGTGTTTCAGAATTTAATTCCGGGGACAAATAACAAACTTCAATTTTAATTAGACGTATAGAATTCATTGAAACAAAGTCGCCGGCGGTTTCTATTATTGCATACAGAACGAATGTTTCACGAAACTGAACAAGCAATACTTCGTCTCTTTTTATTTTTTCTATTCATTATCGTCAGAGTTTTATTTTAAACTAAAAATACGCGATTGCGTATCGCGTGGAAAAATGTATAAAGCTATGAGATATTTTCGTTGGGAAATACATAGAATATATAAAAACAAACAGCACGCGGGTCCATCTAAATGTGTAACAGCATATCTGCACTGTGGCAGTTTAACATTCTATTGATTTTACGTCGACCACTATAAGAGACCATTTCCAATTTTTTTTATTATTCATATAAAAAAACGGTCTAGCGACGGCAACCACAATTGTTACACGGAATATCCGATATTCCTTTCGTTATACTTGATATATATATATTTTTAATCCTATAAAATTAATTTCCACTCATTACTTGTATATGATATTTTCGACAAGGAAACCGTAATAAATTAGAGAGAATAGTCGTAGATTGTTAAAAAACCTATAACATGCTTAATGATTTCAAATTTTACAATATTATCATTTAATATTGAATAAGTAGTCAATAAGCAAAAGGTAATCGTCTTACGCAGTCAGACAGGAAAAGGAAGGTTTTGAAGATTATTAAATTTAAATTCGACTGTTTTTCTTTTCGTTATTTTAATATCTTCAGAATCACCTCTGAAATCGAAGTACAACTAGCGCCGCTCATTGGGCATTAATGGTACTACATGAGAGGCTTTCACGCAAGCTACAACAAAGTTTAAATTGTATGGACCATCGACGGAAAACGAAACATAACATTAAATTATATATCATATAAGTATAAACTATCTTACAAATAGTATTAATTATTGAAATGAAGATATCTCAGTATATTTATTATGGGTGTAATTTCGTTGAATTCAAAGTACTTGTAAGTTATTGTACCGGAATACTAGTCTAGTTATAAAAGACGAGATAATCTATACATACATATAATAAAAATGTAACTGACCGCTGTCTGTACATTAAGTATATATGAGAAAAACTATTATTAGGGGTCTTTATAAATGCAATAGAACCCAAAACAATGATTTTTAGAATTTTTGTCTGTTTGTCTGTTTATCTGTTTGTCTGTTTGTCTGTGCGTTTGTGCACGCTAATCTCAGAAACGACTTATCCGATTTAGATGTGGTTTTCACTGATATATCGTGGTAAGGTTCACTTAACATTTAGTGTTTGTTTCATGTCAATCGGTTCGTAAATAAAAAAGTTATGCCAATTTAAAGAATCACGTCGAACATTTGTTAAACTATCTATCTACTGTTCTCTCTCTTTTCAGTAGCATTGACTGCAACTTTACTAAATTTCATTATAATAATAATGGTCTATATAAAATTATGATTACATAATAATAATAAATATATGGTAAAAATGATCAGTTTCGGAAAATTAAAATAACCAATGTCAGTTGACCTCAGATCTATATGATCAATCATATGAAATTGGGTTCAGCTTAGGCTGGTGATGTAGGTTGTACACGTCTGCGCAGGTATATAAAGCGCGCCGAGAGCCGCGCCGCTGCTTCGTAGTCCGGTGAAGCTGTAAAGACCTTAACAGGTCAATAGCATAGTCAGTTCAAGAAAAAAAAAACGCGCCGCTGCTTACAGCATTCAATTATTCGCAGCAAACGCACGTATTCCGGAGGCGCATGGCGTAACAGTTGCATTCGATAACACTGACTGTTTGCATAGTTCATCTATTCTATCTATCTTCTTCTATATACATACATATAATAAAAATGAAGTGTGTGTATGTAATATCAAAATAAATTTTTTCACTGATTGGGTATGAAAGTATACACGCTTCTGATAACAAAAATGCAATTTTTAAAATTTTTGTCGGTCTGTCTGTCTGTCTGTTTGATCCGGGTAATCTTCGAAACGGCTGAACCGATTTTGTCGGGAATTTCACTGGCAGATAGAGAAAATTACAGCGCGTTACTTAGGCTACTTTAAATTAGACTATCTGTTAACCGCGGCTTCGTCTGCCATGCTATCTTCAAAACGATTCGATCGATCTTCAGATCACTTTCACTGGCAGATAGCTGATCTTATAAAAAGTAATTTAAGCAATTTTAGTTTATACTAGCTGTTAACCGTGGCTTCGCCCGCTGTGCTATCACCAAAACGGTTACATCGATTTTCACGGGACTTTCAATGGTAGATAACGAACCTAATAAAAAGTAATTGTGGTTATTCTATTTTAGGCTAGCTGTTACCCGCGACTTTGTCTGCATGAAATTTAGCAAGATTTCAACTTATTCTTTATTTTTAATGACAGAAATAATTATCGGCTTATTGTTTACAATTCGACATTATAATTATTAATAACATTAATGATATAGAGGTCTTCCTAATAAGAGTATTACGTAAAGAGTTCCATAATACAATTTGTTGCGGAACAGACAAGCGTTTATTTTTTGTATAGTCACTAAATCTTAATTATAATAAGGGCAATGTATATTAAATGTAATGTAAATATAAATCTTTATAATAATATTTTTAGTTATTGTTTCAATAGTTCCTTATACAGTGTAAGTGAGCACTGAGGTAGTTATATGGTTGGTTATGGTTCCAAATATTATGCTGATGACAAACCTCATTTGGCACGCTCTTTGTATTTATATATCTAATGTACACGTTACATGTTACTTTTAGTGGCGTGCGCGTCGTACTTACAATTGTCTTTAAAGAGCGTTTCTGTAATTGTACATAGTCTCACAATTCTATAATTCTTTAATACGATTTAAAAAAACGCGTGCGGAGCTGCGGGTACAGCTAGTGATTGAATATAAACTCACTGGTTGTTGTGCGCGGTGAGGCGGTTGGGGTCGCTGGCGTTGCGGTGCTTGCCGCGGCGCGGGGCGTCGCGCTCGCGACAGCTCTCCGCGCGGTTCACGCCGCGACCGACAGATGTCGGCGTCCGCCAGCTGCGAAACGTTCATATTATTCACATTTACTTTGTATTCATTCATTATCATTACATAGTATAAAACAAAGTCCCCTCCCGCGTCTGTCTGTCTGTCTGTTCGCGATAAACTCAAAAACTACGGAACGGATCTTCAAACGGTTTTCACCAGTGGATAATGTAATTCATGGGGAACGTTTTAGTATATAAATTTGTCTACACTTCATACTATAATTACTCTGTATCTAAGCGTCGTAGTGTTGTGATAATAGAAGGTCTATAAGAACAAGGTAGATAAATTTTCGAATTAATCATAATAATAAATTATTATTTCTATTATTAAAATATTGTGAATTTTGGTAAACAATGTTTAATTTTTTATACTCAATGATACACATTTACGTATTATAATTTATTGTACACATAAATTCGATGATTAACAAAGTGCTAATGTAGGCTTTCACACAGTCAACCATTATTACAATGACCAATCACTTAGTACTGTATTTGATTTTAACTATACGCACTGATATTTAATCAGCGGCTATCACCATTATTTGTGTTTAATTTATAAAAACGGCATACATAATGCAAAATAAATTAGAATTTGTGTATTTATTTATTTTTTGATGGTACGTTTATGTAAAATAAATTACAGAATAGATGAAATATTTATTGAATTAAAAATGAATCCCCAATACAAATGAAATCCGTTCTGACTTTAAATGAAAATTTATACATATAGTTTGATAAGATATTGTGTAGTGAAACAGATTTGGAGGTTGTAATAAGCCATAAGCCTTTCATAGTGCAATGGCTATACTTTTGTTGTAGCTTTGTGGCGTTGCCAAATGAGCCGCCGATCTGCGGTGACACAATGGTTTTGTGTCGCTTGCGAGATTTTGCTAATTCAGATTAAATAAAAACTTTTTTCTGTATATAAACAATATTGTTGGCAGAACATAAGTATATACTGTAGGTTCATAACACTTACGGAACAAGTCACAAAATTTGTAAGGATAGTGATGCAGGAATTATAAGAGTGTAGATTAATAATTGTGAAAGAAAAAACGATATTATCAGTATAGTGTAAAAATTAATACCCTTTTATATGATTAAAGAAATAGTATAAAAAATAACCCTTATCTATATATTAGTATGTGAAGCCCAAACTTTGTATCGCTTTTTGAGAGAAATGCGCGAACGGATGAACGTGAAACTTGGCATAATTAAAGTTTATACGGAGGAGAAGTGCAGAAAGGTATTTATCATTACATAGTATAAAACAAAGTCCCCTCCCGCGTCTGTCTGTCTGTCTGTCTGTCTGTTCGCGATAAACTCAAAAACTACGGAACGGATCTTCAAACGGTTTTCACCAGTGGATAAAGTAATTCATGGGGAACGTTTTAGTATATAAATTTGTCAAGGTTTTGTATAGATTGGTAGAAATATAACGATAATTGTTGGACAAGTCGGAGATATTCAAACGGCCTGGGAGATTTCATCGAAAACGCTGTCTAATCCTTTTGAGATATAACAATTTATGTTGGGTAAATGTAATACGGTTTACTTTTGTATGTATAGGTTAAAATAAAAGAAAATTACGTCCATTGAAAAATGTATTGACGACTTAATATTATAATGACAATGACATGATACAGTTTTCTTTTAAGCCAGGTGTAAATAATGAAACAACAGAGACAATATAGATCTACAAAAAATGTCTGTGAGGGCATATATATCTATCTTTTGAGGATAACCCACTATACTCATTATATGTTCTAAAAAAAAGTGACATACAATTTTAAAGCTATATAGATGAATAAAGAGTATTTTGATTTGATTGATTGATTAAAAACTTATGAAGTATATAAAAAACTACGAACATGTATCTTTTTTTTTTTTTAACGTGGGGATTATGATACGCCCTCCCGGGGGAGAGGGGGGGTTATGTCCGAGACGCACGGACTAAAACCCCACCGTGTACGTCTTCCGCTATAGTTGGGGCGGCACGAGATCTCTATAGACTTCATCGTGCCGCCCCAGCGGTTGGCCCAGCAGCAAAA
>MU159192.1:186167-258394 GCA_015888305.1 Antheraea pernyi
AATAGTGATTCGCTTCTGCGGGTCGTGTTTCAGGATCAGCCTGTGCATATCCAGCTGTTCGCAGGCTGGCATGACAGCGGCGACCGGCGATGGATACTGTGTCACTCAGTGGTCGCTACTGTTTTTGGACTGTACTATGCTTACCATCAGGCATAGTGCAGTCATTTTGCCGTGCTACATAAAAAAAAAAGATTTTGAAAATGGTGTCTGAAATGTAGAATTAGATAAAAGTAGAAAGGTGTATTATCTCTCAGTGCTAAAGATTACTTATTATTTTGGCAAATATTTATATTAATCACAATAAAAGTAATTAAAATTGGCAACATTGCAATAATATGACGTGCGCCGCTTAAATGGTTTGAAACAAAGGAATAAAATTTGCAGCAAAAATATTAATTACCTTTAGCTTTACAAAAACGTCCACTTACAAACACAAATAGCTAAATAAAAATGGAGATTCCATGGAGATAAAGTTTACTTTGTACGGCATCTTAATTGATAAAGTTGATCAGAAGATAATGCGAAATAAAAACTACAAGTTGGCAAAATTATTGCGTTGTCGTTGCCGCTGGACCTATTAGAATAGCAAGTGGGGCAAGGTCGTGAGTGGCACAGAAGCTATCCAGAGGGTACTGGGAAGGCATTATGTGTTTGAGTGTGTCGCTGAACTGTTTGGTTACACAATTTAAAACGGTTGATGTAGCTGCGGTCGGATTCTAGGTTTTTAAGATTTTTCGAGTTTGGAAATATAATAGCTGACTAACAATAACTGATTTTACGCAGACGAAGTTGCGCGGGTTAGCTAGTACTGACATAAATATACAAATTCACAAGTGATAATACAGTACTTAATTTGTTATGTCGATATAAGATAAACTAAACTATTAGTAAACCAAATATCTACATCTAAAATACAGATGTTATGTATTAGTATTTATTCTTCTCATAAACGACTTGATTAATTTCGATGAATATGTTTTTGAACTCATGGAATCACCTATAATTATCAAAGTAATCATCCGATTCTAAGGTATAGCTGAGCCCGATAAGTGATGCTGTCGGCCAAATCCAAATTTGTTTGTTTTTTTCTGATATCTCACAAGTTGTTATTTTCATGGTTTATTAATGTCCGTGACAGGACATCTGCACAACCGGTCCTCTACTACCTTATTATAGATATAGATCAGCTATCACGTTTTCATTTTTATTTATTCTATGCAAAATCTGTGCGTCAGTTTAATTGAAAAATCACTACGACAAATAATTGTCAAGGACTACCTTTCAGGTTTTTTTTAATGTTTCTCTCCGCTGAGATCATTACATCCAACATTACAATAAAAATTTTGAAACACAACACATAATCTGTAGCAAATTACGTATTACATAAATCAAACTTAAATATTCAAACTTGCGCCATCTATGGTCAGATAGCAAAACTTTATATACCTCCGTTGGCTAATCCCACATGGCTCTGACATAAACATTTCATTACAATCTACAATAGTTAAAAAGAAAAACAGCTGTTGTCTGAACAAAACGGACATGTTATTTATTATCCGAAGTAAGCATTTCAACAGAATATGGAACAATGTTTAAATGTCAATATCTATTAAAGATACAATACTGTTTCAAACTTATTTATACAGCGTCATAATATACATTTTGAATATCAGATTTATAAGAACTTTGTATCAAAATTAATGAAGAGATACGTATCAGGACTCGGTATTAATGCGCTCTGCCAACGCAACTCCCAAGATGGGTTCGAATCTTACAGTAAGCGAGCTATGGTGAAGGAAAACATCGCAACGAAACAACATTTTCTATTTCTCTGTTGGTTAGACCACACTCAAATAATAATTGTAATGCCAAACACCCATAATAGACGTGTTTCATCAGCAATTCTTTTAATGACCTATAATATAAATAAATTCAAAACAGCGGTAGAGTTATATCAGTCTATTTATAAGATAAAGTTTTAGCGTATTAATCGGTTTTAGTATTTTCTTTGTCTTTCTATTATAATTTGTTAACTTTCAAGTATTTTATATTAAATCTTAAAATCTTTAAATATTTGGTATTATTGATGTTTAATTTATTGTATAATATGACTAGATTTCAATTTCATTACAAAGTTGTTACTATTCGTATATTCACAAATGTATCGTCATGTTGGTGATCCATAATAAATAGATAAATAACGTGAAAGGTTAGAATTCTCCTTACTTTGTATCTTTGTCAGGTTCTTTGGTATTGGGGTCGCTTGTGTCAAGGTCCGCGTCCGGAGCCGACGGCTCGTCTGTGGAGCCTTCCCTTCTCGATTCTCCTGCAGAAAATAAACCACGTATTATTAACGATTTCAAATGAATCTCTTCACCCACCGACGCCCTGCTTGCAATGGATACAAGTTGTACAATGTTTACAGAAGTCTCCATTGTGTCGTTACATAAAAAAAACTAAATTCAATTTCAGTCGTTCCTAATATTTTACTTTATTTTTCAACATCTTCAACTTTTGTACATGTAAAATATGAAGACCATAAAAAAAACCTAAAAACCTTACGAACGGTAAAATTTGCATTTCGTTCTTGGAGGTTAAAAACTGGAAATCTTTAAAAAAAAATAAACGATTAAAATCAATTGATTACGCTCTTCAAGACACATTCTCCCGTAAAACCTTCCAATAAAATGCAACAGGAAATCAAAACCATTTCTCAGTTGACGGTCCTCCAAGTAAATATGTCACTTACTATATACATGACTATACTTGATATAATAATTGCAGACTTAAGTAAAAACTACATATCTCGTTTACCTGTGATTGTAATATGTCGATTAAAACTTGTAACAAAAACACCACGTTAATAAACATTCAAAGACTTAGTAAAAACTACATATCTCGTTTACCTGTGATTGTAATATGTCGATTAAAACTTGTAACAAAAACACCACGTTAATAAACATTCAAAGACTTATACTAATAAAAACATATTAAAAGAATCATGCGTTTAAAAAAGACACTATACATACTTATACTATTTTTTTCCAAGTGTAAGAACTGCATCATTTCAAGTGTAGTATGCGAGAAAAAGTTAAATAACACAGAGATAATAACATTTTACTAAATAAAAAAACAATTAAGGTTATTTTCATACAGAACGCTACGCTGCGCTCACTTCAAATGCTCGGCTCGCGTGTCATGCTCACTCTACACAAGCATAATCTAGTCAACAGAAATACGTTACATTTTATTACATATTTAGTTTAACGAATACACCTAAATATAACAAAGTTCAGTCTGTTATGATTTACGTTTTTGACTTTTATCACAACGTAACTATTTTATCTAGATATTTTGACATGGTATAGTGTCAACATAAAATTATTGATTCCAGCAAGTGAATAATCTAAGCTGCGGCTTAAGGCGTAATAACAATTGCCTATGTCGATGCAAAATAATGTATTAAATTAGTGATGATCTCACGGTGGGTCGGTCGGTCCGGTGTGGCGTCACCGCGTTGCAACTAAACATTTATCAGAACGTTTGAACGCAGATCGAACAGACTCCGCCAATAAAATCACTTTATAAAGAACTTTATATCTTCACATTATTGTAGTGATTTCGTTTTTATGTACTGTGCGAAAGCAAAGTGAACAGCGGCGACCTCAAATTTTTACACAATTCGATTGCCAACAAAATCGTTGAAAACAACCCAAACCACAAATCAAATCCACTAGTTTCATGGATTTTTTTTAAATCTATATAATCGAAAAACAGTTTAGTTGTTACATTTCAAAGCTAAATCCAATTTCAGCCCCTCCTAATACATTACGTTATTTTTCAGGATCTTCAATTTTTTTATATGTAAAGTATGATGATCATGAACAAAATAAAACCTTAGGAGCGGCAAAATTTGAACTTCGTTCTCAGTGTATAAAGAATGTAGATAAAAAAATATAAACTCGGTTATATAAAAGAGTAGCGGGGCCTGCGGTCGTTGTCCCGCCTTGATAATATAAAAAACCTTGACAAATTATATGCCTAAACCATCCTAATGAATCACTTTATCTAATGGTTAAAACCGCATGAAAATCCGTTCAGTTCAGTTAAATATTTGAGTTTATCGCGAATAGACAGACAAACAGACGTAGCAGAGGGCTTTGTTTTATAATATGTAATGATAATTACAAGACTTCCATTTACCCTTCATGTATAACGCTTTAGTATACTTGCAGAGTGTACGTTTGCGAGTGCGTGAAATCTCCCACGTCGTGTCGACAATATTATTATGACCGGAGTATAGTACCGGGAAGAGAAGGGAGAAACTGGGTTAAGTAATTTATGTGCGAACATTCTGTACGATATTTCGGTCGAATGATTTACACTGAGATTTAGCATTTGATATTATTAAAAAAGGTTGTTTGTTTATCAAAAAGGTTATGAACACGGGCCCAAAATCCGGGAATAATTCACAGAAAGAACCTCGTTGCTTCACGCTTTTCCAGAATATCTTATACCTTATCGATCTGTTCCGGGCACATTCCATCGACACATTTCGTATTTTTAAATAGTTTCGCATATTATATTGTGATTGAGCGGAACGAGATATATTTCCTCTACGTTCCGAAATTTGTATAAAACAAATTTACTGATTTTACGTGGCTCATAGCCGTAATTAAATACCGCGCGGTCGCGTCGCGTCGGGGAGTACGATTTTGATTGAATGTGAAATATTGCAAGGTACAATGCTGTTCCGTGACTCATAAAATGATTAACTATATATTTGTTTTATATAATTCTTGTGATTGATGTACTAATAAAAAATATGAATCTTAACTTTGCAGTACAACCATATAAGGAAATCAAATGACAACTGAAGAACTCAACGTCAATCTGTAAAATCTGTCAATATGTTAAAAATTCTCCGTAATGTCTTCTGTCGCACTCACTCACTTTTTTATACGGAGATTTTTTAACCCAAAGTTTCTCTTTTCCATACAATTTTTAGATAAATAAGACAATAAAAAAGAATTGGCCAGATCGGTGTAGCCGTTATGAAGTGATGCGATTACATACGTACTTCGACCATAGAGAAAAAAAACTTTTACTTTCGTTTTAATATACAAAACTAAAGCTCGTCAATAGCTACAAATATATATATATGGAAAATCGGCTGAAAAACAGAGGTGGGATATGTTCTTATCCGTTTCCCCACTGCCTATTTGTATATAGATTTATAGCATTCAAAGACAAGTCTATTTATAATTTGAATGATTGTTTTAATGGTGACCAATGTTAATCGAATCTACAACTGTTATACGTGCATATCGAGTTGTGAGGCCATCATATATTACGTATATATCTAAGTAATGCATGGCTACAATGTAAAATTCTTTGTAAGAGCAAATTACCTCTCCATAAGGCGGACAAAAGAATCGCGCAGTGCGGGAAAATCAAGCGGTAGAGGAAAAAAATTACGATGACGTCAAAGAAATGTTTATGTTGTCGGTGACGTAATCGCAACTTGAGAAATAATTAATGACAAATATGGCCACTAAAAGTTTAATAATTACATGACATTAGATACACTGATTTAGTCAGTATTTACTCGAGCAAGATACTACTATAGTGTACTAACAAAAGATCATCTAGAACTTGCTAATGGACCACTTTTTCTTTGAAACATATAAAAAATCATGATTAATTTTGGGTAAGCCAACGCAGACGACCATGAATAGAAATATAATACTATCAAAAATAAGTTAGAACATTGAATTTATTACAAGACGCATAATATTTATTACCTACAATGGCTATAATAATCTGAAAGATTGGTTGCCAAAAACAAAACACCTAAGAATTTAATTATATTTCTATACAATCGGATCCCATATCCCGACAGTAACACCAATATTGCACAGTTTATGGGAACCAACCCGTATGGAACGTGTAGAATCAATGCCACTACTGACTGATCTCCGATACTATTCAATATGAGCATAAAACATCTTGTAAGGAATGCGGCAATTTATCTTAACCGGTATTTATATTCAGAGTTACATGTATCGATCGCGTAACCGACAAAGCATTACAAAGAGGCATAAAGGCAAAAATGCCACTATGTATATTTTTGCAACAAAAAAATATAGTAAACTCGTAAACAGATTTATTAGCAACGCCGCCATTATTATTATATCAAATGACTATAGAGGCCCATCTCAGCTATAGTATTTTTTCTATCAGATTATTTCATCTATAATATCTTCTGAATGGAACGGCCGATTTGAATAACTGAAAAAGTAATCTATAGTTATTGAAATAATATTGAATACGAAATTACTTATTTTAAGGATAAATAAGTCTGATTTTGGTCGGCATTTCTATCGACTTTTAAAGTGTAAATAAAAAAAAACCTTTTTTTGTTCTAACCTCAATAGTTTCCGCAGCGCATGCTTTGTAAGACATTTCATGGGTAATTTTTGTACACCTTGGTTTACATTATTAAAGTTTTAATAGAGATTCATATTTTTTTTCTAGTAATAAATATAGCAGGGATACTGTAGCATTCTAAGGGTTTAAATCGGTCCAATGGTTATGGAGTTTATTCATTACAAAAGAGGCAAAATTACAAATCTTTCCTTTTTATAACATTAGTATAGATATATTTAGGTTACTCTCAAAAGCATTATTTATGGGATCGGTTACTGATAATTGCTTTGTTAATCAAATATTTTCCCAATATTTCCTGTAACCTTCCTACACTTAATGGACAGTGGTTTCTTTGCTTTTACACTCCTTAGTTGTAGTATGAAGAGACGAGTAAATGAAAAGCTTCGAGTGTTTCATTCGTTTCCCACAATTAACCTTTTAACAGGGTGATATTCTTTATCGGCGCGCCAACTGTTATAGGTATAATGATAATAGGGTGTACACAGCATTAAATTAACATTTCAATACTTGCTTTTGTGATATACAGAACGATATGTAATTTCAATGAAATACAAAGTATTCATGCCCTATGATTGAACAAAAGCCACCTCCCGAGAAAGAGGTAGGATTTAATCATTAAGAGAATGTTGAGAAAATTTTCATCTAAATATAGCAAACGACGGAATACTGTAAACCACATAACCAAATACCAAGTAATATGACATCCATCATCATCTAAGGCATCCGAAAATAGCACTGACCGGGACTCGAACGGCGACAATGGCGACCGTTTTAGAGACGTGACTCAAGCGAAGGATACACCACCGCGTTTGTACATATGTATACTTCCGGTGTGCGCGCGCGCATGTCAATTGACGGATTAAGTGGTAGAGGGGGGGAGCGGTTGTTAACGGGAGCTTCTTTGAAACCGGTGCTATTAATATATGTTCGGCAAAATGCAGAATCTTGTGATGATTCTAAATATTGTATTAAACTTAAAAGAATTAAAGATCTTGTAAATATGTACATCTTTTACTTATACGATTTTGCCTCTTTACACACCGTATATTAAAAACAAGAATTTATCATAAGAACAGACTTTTTCATACGAATAAATTGTTTATTTTATTGTGCGCCAGCGTTTGACTGTGGTTTTTTATTGTCGTGTAGTTAAAATAGTACAAGTGAAACATATAATGAGGAATTATTCTCACACCTGTCAGACGACATCATAATAGATACATGCTGCAGACATTCGTTATTTCGCAATGAAAATCGTTCAATAGTTTTTGAATTTATTTCGAACAGACAGATATTGCAGAGCACGTTGTTTTATAATATTTAGTGATACTTTAAAAAATTATGTATTTGTGGTTTTGCAGACTTGCTTTAGGTATGTTATTTTATGGTAGTACTATACGAGGACAGCTTCTATTCAACAGTAGTGCGATCAGACACAGTGAAGTCTAATCACCTAGTTTAACATCTATAAAATGGATGAAATCGAAAAACCGGCAATAAATAATTCAAAAATAAATTTATATTTCTCCCGACTCGTCCCGTTCCGTTCCCCAAAACAGTAACACGGAGTTAACAGTAAACAAACAGAATCGTTCGACATCTATCGGCCCATTGACCGACTCTGGAATGCGACCACAGCGCACTAGGGTTGCCACTGAAACGGATTAACACATATCGACTGCAATTACTTTATCGTTTTCCACCTCTCTTATACACGACCAGAATACATGATAACTATTCCAAAGGTCAAAGCGAGCTTCAAAAATTAAATAATATCATTACATATTGTAAAACCAAGTTCTCTGCCACGTCCACCGAGACCGCTAGTTTAGTTATAAATTCATTTTAATCTTTTATCTCTACATAATAATTTAGTATCATCAAATAATGTTTAATTATATTTCGGTGACAACCATAAATTTGTTTAGTGTTGGACACCTTGACCTAGTGACATCACAAGATTATCAGAAGGTCAGCCAATGATGAACAAAAGGGCATCATGACTTCACTACTCAGAGATATTTAATCAGTTGAAAATTCCACATTCAAATATTATTCCTAACGAGATCTTTTACAGCAAATATCCCTTCCTCAAATAACAAAACAGCATGTTTATTTTTCCACATCGTAATTAATATTTATTTTAAAAACGGATTCTGTTTACAATTTGTTTATTATTCAAGCCCGACTGATACTCTCTCAAATCGTCGGCTTTACTGAATGATTTAAAAACTGAACATATATACAGCGGTGCCACTAATTGGTCGATTGTATATATACATTGATGATATACAAACAGAAGTGAAACTCCAGGAACTGGTAAAAACAATCGGCAGGAATATTTCATCATGCCCCACAATCCTGAGCTAGGATGTTATTATCTCCGCTTGAAAAGCTCATATATCCACAAACACTTAGACGCAATAAAAATGTTTAGTTGATATCAGATAATTTACTTGCTTAAGACGTTAGAATTGCTTCTAATCGTGTACTCGATAAGACTTCGCATCAGCAACATCTCCAGAATTATAACGCCGCGCCGCCACAAGATACATTTTCAAAAATCTTTAGCGCAAAATTTCATATTTCTAAAAGCCGCCGATTCTAAATATGCTTTGTCCATCTACAGTTAAGAGTTTTATTAAATAGATACAGTGTAAACTGCTTATAACGAGGTTCGTTATAACGAAAAACTTTCTATAAAGTAGACATCAGTTAATTCTGGTTGGTTTCCCACAAAACCATTTATTTGCTCTCTCCCGTCCCTATAACGAAAATTCTTTATAACGCTAAAAAGCTCGTTCCCTTGAAATTCGCTATAAAGAGTTTACACCGTATTTGGGATATAATAAAAAAAGATGGTCACCTGATTACTTTTTGGCACGTTAATTTAGAAAATCAAGCAGAACCTATGTATATAGGTAGCCATTGCGATAAATCCATCAGCACGTCATGTACTTTTCCAGCAAAACAGCAGAAATTGGAGGTGCTACTTCGATCCTGAGGGTTGTTTTTCATGACACATAAATGATTCGTTTGAACTCAGTTCTCAGTAAGTATTCTGGTCTGTTCTACTGTAAGAATCATGTATTCTTTCTTAATCGAACGAAACAAAAAATAATATATTCTGTGAGAAATCGGTGACAACCCTAGAATATTATCTAGACACAGTAACATAGTGTAACCTCCAGTACATAATTAATGATTATACGGATCGGTATGCTTCCAGCAACGGCACGCGCTGTGAAATCCGTTAAACCGTGTCAATGGCTAGCATTACTGATACTTACACCTACTTATTTTTAGAGCCTGAATAATACCACCATGCTAAATCCTTTTTAAACGCAGTAAGCAAAGATCAAATACATATTGGCCTATATTATACTTAACCGACTTTTTTGGTGTTGCAGCTAATGGCAAGCATTCATATTATCTGTTTAAAAAAATTGGGAGTAGTTCATTTTTTCCCGAATCATTACGAAGCATTTATTTATAAGTTCCTCTAATCGTCAAACTTTACGTTCCTTACGTCAAATCTCCAATACTTGTACATTCTTTGTTAAAAAAAAGCTCCAAAAACATCAGAACTTAAAAAAAAAAGAATTATGATCGAATTCGGACACCGGGACGTCTTCCAATAATTATAAAACTTCATATTTTTCTATCGTGTTGTAAATCTGACTTCGTGGTAAAGAGACCCCCACTCTGCTACTTTCTGGTAGGAACTGCGTTCCGAGTATTTACTGTATTTTCCAATATATTCACGGCTCCTAACATTAATATATATTTACACATATATTATACGCTAGCCTGTATTCGTAACTGCGTTCTCATTAAAATGGTTTTGTTGCTTCATGTAAACGAGGCGTTTTATCTGAATTAATTACGATTGTATCCTGTACTTCACTTGACATTACTATTTCAATATTATTAAGTAATTTCGGTTAAATCAGTAATTATTACAACTATGCAAAAATATACTGATATGTAGCGGAATAAATCTAAATAATAATAATAATAAATATTACCCAGAAAAATACTTTACCTGCCAATAAACATTTCGACAAAAATCGTTTCATCCCTTTTCGAGAGATTATAGAGATTCAGACATTTTAATTTAATTGATATATAAATATATGCGTTATAGTACTAAATTTTTCCTTAGAAAATACTAGGAATATACAACGCAGAACCGCCGATTTTCACTAGACTATATTGTCATTTAAAAAAACCCATTTATAATTAATTATACATTTTAAAAGTATTTATAGCGTATAAAAGTCTCGCACCTCGCCAATATATAACAACTACTTAAGCAGTACACATAAAAATCGAACAAAATGTACAACAAAACAGAAGGGAATATAATGAAAGTGGTTTCACACAACGAGGGCCCGGTATCCCACGTGGGAAAAGCTATTTAAAGCCGACTTGCGAACTATAAAACTACCCTAAAAACTCAAAACCGGCGCACCGTGTATTAAATACTAGCCTCTGCCCGCGACTTCGTCCGCAGGGAATAGTTACTTTGGGTTAACCCTAACAGGCAGCGGAAGCTCTCATGAGGAAGAAAAAACCCCGATTGTGAAACATTCTTCATTGGTGTTCCGCTTCTTAGCGTGATGATATATATATATACCCTATAACCTTCCTCGATAAATGACCTATATAACACTGAAAGAATTTTTTAAATCGGACCGGTAGTTCGTCAATAACTTTACCTCTTTATAATATTAGTACAGATGTACACACAAACTTACAAAAGATAATTTAATCTACTTAGTTAAATACAATTTTACAATTACGAGCAATTTTTTAACTTTGATATTAGATTACTCAACGCTGGTGACAAGGATTTGTAAATAAATTGACTAACAAACTTTTTTAACAAAAAATAAGTCGTGGTGGCTTAGTGGTTTGACCGGTGGTATATCGTTTCGATGTCCGCAGCTTCGAACTACAGCGTGTACCAACGAATTCCCCGGAATTCTCCGCTATAACTAATTATGTTTTGCTAAACAAAGGGGTATCGAATCTGTCTTCCGATTTGTTTCATTAATTTAAATATTAAAACGAGTTATTTTCGAAGAAGTATACGAAGTCAATTAAGAAAACACTTGGGAGTGTTGACCTCTGTTGCTTTTCTTGAGAATCGCCTTGACACTCTCGACATAGATGTTTACTCTGTGAGTGACCGAATTAACAAATAAGTAACATACATTTACACGGTATGTGGCATGGATGATGATGTATATCATATTTTAATAGAATGTGTACAATACGGAGGTTTTTGTTTTTTTTTTAAAGATTATTCGATGCATGTATGTAGGCATTTGTATTTCGATGCTGTCAGACTCTCCGTCTCAAAGTGCGAAAATGTTTTACACAAGTTTAGTTTTTATGATTTGATTATTGCCGAATTTAATACGTATTCGACGCTGTTAAGGAGCGTCATTGTCGACACGCGACAAAGCCCTTATTTTGGGGTGTAAGGGGTGTCAAATAACATCTAAGATTTGAGACACCCAAGCCAACCTCACCTGCACGTGGTGCACCCTGCTGAATAACGAACGAGGCAATGGCGAAAGCGGGGTGGTAGGGTTTTACAGCCTGAATGGGTCGCAACCACCATGTATATGGCGAAAAAGCCCGTCATAGTGATTCGCTTTTGCGAGTCACGTTTCGGGGTCAGCCTGTGCATATCCAGCTTTTCGCAGGCCGGCATGACAGCGGCGACCGGCGATGGATAGTATATCACTCGGTGGTCGCCGTTGTTTTTGGATTGTACTGTGCTTACCATCAGGCGCTGTGCAGTCATTTTGCCGTGCTACTATAAAAAAAAAATTTAAAAAAAAGTGCCATATATCAATTTTAACTTTTTCGCTGTAACAATAACCATTCCCATTACTTGCTTAAAACTAGAATTAAAAACAATTCTAATAAATATTTGAAAACCTACTATCGCAGCTTAATCCAAAACATGGTAAAATAGATTTCGAAATAACACTCAAACATTTACTTCCCTATATTTGAAATGGGAATCTTTAAAGTGATCTTAAAAGATCTCAATATTAAAATATAAAAAACTTTAACGAATACGAAATTATACTTATAAATACGCTTATAGCATTTAATTCTATTATTTAATTTATTTCCCTATAAAATTGAAGTGGGAAACATGTCGGTCAGTCTCGCATAACGCGCAGAGGTCAAACGTATTATCATGAGACGGGAAGTTCGCCGATAAAAATTATATTATTTCTCACACATTTTTATAACATGATCATTGCCAACAGCGTAAAATCCACATGATAGTATAATGAGGATTTCGTTCAATGTTGGAAATAAAGAACACATTCTTTTTATTCCCAAATAAAAAAAACCTTAGGGTATTACGTAAGTATTGACGTAAATTGATGTAAATCAATATCTAAAATATTCAATGATATTATAGAAAAAGATAAGAATAAAAATAAATAAACTAACCTTTAGAACCGCTAAATAACCAAGAGTTTTGCTTCAGCGAATCAGAACTCTTCTTCACCAGTACAGGCGTCTGCTCAACAATGCTCGCCTGTCTACTCCTACCGGCCGATGGTGTTTTTACGTTTTTCTTTTTCCCTTTCTTCAGAGTCCCGCTGTGTGACTTCCTTAGAGTGTTCACTTTGAGAGACTGACTCTTCCCTCTTACTTTACTTTTACTTCTCGACGTTTGTCTGCTTAACCTCCTCCTGTGCTCTGCGATTTGTTTAGGAGTCGGCGGTTCATCGTCCGAGTCGGTCTCGGCCGGAGGTCTGCTTTCGCATTCAGACGAATGACGCTTTTCAAAATCCAAAAACAGTTTTGTGTAATTTAAAATTTCTTCCATTGTCAACGTTTTACCTACATCTTCAGCGACCGCTTCTATAGGCGCTGTGGTAGTAGAAGTCTTTTTCCTTCGTAGAAAACTTAGAGCACCTACTGATGACCTCTTACTCGACTTTCTAGCTTTGGGCGGGTCCGTGGTACTGTTCTTTCTACTATTAGGTTGATTTTTGTCTTTCTTACTGTCTTTTCTAATCTGGTCCAATTTCATTGAGGACCCGTGAATCGATTCCCTATCTTCCTCGCTCCATAGGCTTTCTCTGGACTTCTTTTTGTCAAAATTCCTATCGTGCCGGGTCGCATCGAACCACTCGTCACCCAAGTTCTTCACTATTTCTAAAGGGTTAGATAAGGATAGGGTTTTCCTGTGCCCTTTCTTCCTCACTTCAACTTCTTCGTCGGTGACGGCGAGTTTGAGTGATTCCTTGCTAATAGCTGGTGTCTTCAGCCTGGATAGCGCGTCATCGCTCGCCGATATCGCGTCGCTGTGTCCGTCTGCGGACTCGTAAAGCGATTCATCGCTTTCATCCCGCCGTTCTGTTTGGATTTCGTTAATTTTAATATGGCGTACGTACACCAACCGGAAATGAAATAATTTCTTTGCCATTTATATTACATTTAATCTACATATACCAAAATTTAAACTAATGTAAAAGATACATTATTGAACGTTGTATATTATTGATTAAAATTTGACCTCATTACATAAAAAAAAAATAATTTCGCATGAAGATAATTTTTTAAGGCAGAATTTGAGTAAAACAATTATTGGGTTGTGCTATTATCACAAATAATTTGATGGCCACAGCACAAAGTAAACGTAGTTGTTTAAGATTAAATATAAATATGCTTTTGTGTGAATAAGAATATACACGTTGTTTAAGCCTACGACTTGCACTTTCTATAGAAATATATAACATGTTATCACCGTCTGCATTATTGAAACAATAAACTCCTGTAACTGGTAACCACACGCTGTGCAAAATGTATTGCACGACGAGTTAGTTCAACATATTTTTTACTGAATACCGATCGCCGCGTAACGCTCGTAAATCAATTTTCACATTTTATTTCTTACAAATAAAACTCTTTTATAAACACAAGGTTAATAAAACTCGACGAGTATTATTCCGATGTAACGTTTACATACGATGCAAAGACAAATACGAACACGATTATTTGGATCATCGCGTACGTATAATGAGTATGGAACAGAATAATCGAGAACAATTCTTTGACAATCAATCGGACGCGTAGTTATTATACACTGAGAAACAATGACCCGGTTGCCCGAGAGAGAAGCCAATGATCGATCGGCGACTTTAAAGTCATGAATCATATAATGACATGTACGAGAGTACGTGCTGTTTTGAATATAGAGCTCTCGGAATTCACGCTTAATATATGCAGGAGTTAGACAGAGATTATCATGTAGATCGCTGTAACACTTAATTACTGGTGTATTATCTCCTATCAGATCCTATCAGAAATCTTTCATTCAGCAAAATATTGTCCTGTCTTGATTGGTAAGTGAATCACAGCACACGAGCAACGGCGACTATTCAGAGATTATTCGACTATTGAAACTGTTCCTAAGCATTCATGGCTTTAACGAATGTAAAGTGAACGGTTCAAGGCTATCTCGGCGTATTCTAACCGTACGTATAGTGATAAGTTAATCGGGGAGTTTTTGGCGGGATCTTGGTCTGTCATGTAGTGGATTTTATTTTTTATTCATAATCTTGTGCTACTGGACTCTATATTGTGTAAAATCGGTGGTGTTTTAGGTACAATAGTTTGTTTATTGTGCATAAGTGAAGTGAATGGATAATAATACCACGGACCATGAATTCTGAGATGCCGCAAAAACTCCATAGAAAGTTCTAACAAGATGACCACCATCTTGTTAGTTCATTGAAATTTTATCAAGAAACTTGCAATATCGATACTCACTTGACAATGGCAGTAATAGTCTACTAGAAGACTGGTTGCTAAAAATGGAATGAACGAAGAACTTGTAATACTATTAACTACTTGACAATGGCAGTAATAATCTAAAAGATTGGTTGCCAAAAATAAAGTAAAAAAAAAAAGTTAATCGGTGTTGCACAAGTCTCTTTAACCATATTTCAATATTTCTTACTCCACAGTTATTAGGTTAGAGTAAATCTCCTACTACTGAAATTGGGTTTTATGTTTCCGAAGTATAATCAAGCGAAAATAAATAAAAAATCCTATAGACTATACACTAATTTTCTAAGAAACTATCCACGTATAAAGAGGGGAAAATATGCGATAAAAAAGAATTATACGAAAACAAAATGCACACCAATGATCCTGCTGATTTTTACCATGACCCCTGAGATGGTCAATGAACGTTTCGAGCCTTAGAAGTCGTGTCACATAATCTTATTATCTCATAGATAACCTCTTTAACCAAAACGTTACTTAATTGAGATAAGCGCAAGATTTATCTTAAGATGTTTAACAAAACAACACCCGTTTCGAAACATCATAATGATATAATGTTCCACAGAGGTCCGTTGTTAATCAAACTTGGAATCGTTTCGAAACTTATTTAAAATTCTCATATACTTTTTTTTTATTACGCTCTTAATCACTAAAAACAAAGAGAGACAAGGAATCTAGGTCTCAAGGGTGTATATACATTTATTTACAGAATTTGAAGTAATGATTTCAAAACCAGACGAAACCGAAAAAAGAACTTAGCACTATGTGCATATTATAAGCACAGTGGTGAATCGAGTGACCGACTTCTACAAAGCCGCGCCTCTTGACTACACGAAGTAGTGCGGTGCTGCCCCTAAACTAAAATACACCAGTAGTTTTTCGTTTCCGTGTTGAATAAATTACTATCAACGTAGTATTCCTAGACACGCAACACTCGAAATTATTACTGACCCATAATATCGCAGTTTCGTTACATAGAACCTTATAACTCAAATAGGTATCCTATTATGAATGCGAAAGTGAGTTCGCTTGTGCCTTAATTTCTCAACCGATTATCGTGGAATTTTGCATGCGCTTTCTCAGGGGTACAGGGTAAAAGGATGTCCAGAAAATATACTACCCTCGAGGTACTTAAATATCAAATACTAGCTTCTGTCCGCGACTTCGTCCGCGTGGAATAGTTACTTTGGGCTAACTCTAACTCGCATAGAAATCTCTAGAAAGGAAAAAAAAACATTATTCATTGGTGCTCCGCTCCTAATGGTTTTAACGTGATGTTAATCTGTAGTCTTTCTCGATAAATGAACTATCTAACTTTGAAAGAATTTTTCAAATCGGACCAGTAATTCCTGAGTCTAGAGCGTTAACCAAACAAACAAACAAACTCCCCAGATTTATAATATTAATATAGTATAGATATAATCTAACGCGAGCGAAAGTCGCAAATAACAGCTAGTATTAAATAAATCGAATGCCCGCAGCAACTCTTGCATATATACATATATAAACACTCTTAAATCGTGAATTCCTGAGGGTCAGCCTGTTGATAATTATATTTTAAAACTTGTGGAAGATTTGAAACTTTTTGTGCAATAAGACCACAAGCTATTTATGATGCTGGGCTCAGATACGAGGAATATGAACTCAATTCAGTTCTTAAAATCAGCCACCGAAGATTAATTTGAAACAGACCTCTTTACTCTGAGTAGGCATTTACTTATTTACATTAATTAAAATAAATGTTATCCTCTGTAAGTTCGTTAGGGTAAAATTAATTATACCATATTATTCCAATTTCACAATTAAGTCAGTGAGTAACTGTCCCAAAGGGATTGTACTAAATGGGACACTATACGCAGTAAAATTTATCAAACTGTTACGACATTAGGTCTTCAATTATGGACGTTTTAGCTTTAGGAAGCGTTAAGTTTTAAGAAGGCGCATGGGAACAGATTAATCTGCGCACATAGGCACATGTGTCTTGTGATCAGATAGAATGGAAGCTAGTAACGAATTAACTGAAAAAAAATTGATCACAAAAGAAGCAGGTGGAAATTCATATTCGAACAAAACTTAATGTCTCTCTTTAAAATTTCTATAAAATTAATTAAAAACAATATCCAAGACAAATTAATAAAAAAAAAACCAATTTAAAATATAATTTAGAACCAGTGACAGTTTAGTAGTAATAATAATTAATGGTATACCAGCAAGACGGATATCCTGCACACTTTGGTTTGAATGTTAGACGATGGCTCGATAGCCATTTTCCTAATTGTTGGAAAAGGCGACGAGGACCCACCCATTCCGTAGCCTGCGAGAAGTCCGGACTTCACCCCGGTTGATTTCTGTCTGGGGTCACATGAAATCTCTAGTTTACGACGACTCGCCTTTGTCATCCGCGAAAGAACTCAAAGCAATAATTATAAACGCAGCAAACACGATGCGGATTAATTTGACTACTTCGGTCTATTCGGTAATTTAACTATACCGCTAATGCGGTGTTAATGGCTAGGCATATCGAAAAGATAAGGGGAGCGGCGATTGAGCAGAATCGTTCTAATTAGGTAGAATAAAATCAAATTTAAATAAACGATAATGACGAACATTATAGCGTTATTGTTAGACAAACTGACAGCATGTAATGAGATTCTATTACCGATAATTTAATAATATTTGATGTATACCGTTAACTTTACATTCATGGCTACTGTTGTGTAATTTAAATATACAAAAAAAACAGTGCCATGATGTTTGTCCACGATGAACTTCGAAACTACACGATCGATCTTCATGTAAGTTGGCATTTATGTATAATTTGGTCCAACTTGAGAGATAAGATAATTTATAGTTCGATTAATGGCCTTAATATTTTTTAATTACAAATTAAATGATTCTTGTTATTAAAAGTTTAATCAGTACAGATGGCGCTTGAAATTAGTTTGTTGACAGAAAACCGTAGGATCGACTGTTATAGATATCTCATAGATGGCGCCACGTTTTAATTTTGATTTTTTAACTGAGCCACAGCGAGGCGTGACCTGGTCTGCTAGTCTTATTATAAAATTCATTTTCAATCATCTTTGACGTTTCAATTTAAAATTACATAAACATTGACGCGTTCTTGAATTACATCACGATAGCGTTGTTGTTTTGTTTTTTTTGTAATGGCAAAGAAATTATTCGTCCGGCGCGATGGTAATCAATCGCGAACATTGTAATGTACCGATACGAACCTTGCGATACTGTTATATCGAGTATATCAGAGTACCGTCTCCTCTCCTTGTCGCTCTCTGTGGAGGTCTCCCTCTCGCTCGACTCCCTCGTCGGCTGCAGGAGGACCGGTTTCTTCCTCCTGAGTTTGCCGACGACGCCATTTTCCACGGACTTCTCGCTGACCGGTTTCGGTTCCCTTTTGAACCACATCATATTCGGCACGTGCACTATACTATCAACGTTTCCAACGACATATCATCACCGGTGACTCGTTCGATACCGTTATAACACTTTGTTTTGGTTATTTCTTTGCAGTTATTACTAACGCCACGTCGTTTCTGGCACCGCTTCAAACTACAAAATCGATAAGTTGACATTCCTTGGCAAACTGCATGACATTATTAATTAACGAAATTGTTAAATTTAAACATACTCATTGTCGCCGCGTGAATCAATCATCTAAATATTTGACAGTGTTTATAGTACATTTTGTGAGTCATAGCTCACCAGGATACGTGTTCTCATTCGACTTTATAAGTTTACACATTTTGATTTCCGTATCGATTTTTTTACTGCATTTCTCTCTATGTATGTTGGTATACGCATTACATTCTAACGTCGTAAATATTTAAACATCACAGCCGAACCTATGAACTTGCGTTCACTACGCTGTCTAATTTCGAACCAGACAAGCAAGAGATCCCCTACTCTATTCCCACTAATCCGCTAGTCCGCTAACATGGCAGTAGAACCGCTGAGTTCAGTTCAGAGAGAAAGTGTTATAAATGAGTCGTCACATTTCAAAATGACCTAAGTCTAATTTTAGCCCTTATAATATTACTAGCTGATCCGTGCCCACTTCGTTGGGCGGTAAACATTTATAAAAAACTACGTTTTGTGACTTAAACATAAAAGTTACATAGACATGCTCTCGTTGACAATTTACAGTTTACAGTATCTGACGATTTTTGGAGGTATACACAATCGGGCAATGAACTATTTGAAACAAAAAATCAGAATTAAGTAAATGTTAGAAAGAGATTAGTGTACCGATTTCTTTGAAATTAAAACACCATGATTATAATAATCAATTATATGTATACGCGGAAATGACAATAACGCAGCATCTAAGTTAAATTCAAGTCGTGTCGAGAGTCGCGAGCGCAGTGCGCGGGCGCAACCGGAAACGCTTCGCAAGGATGCGGCCTCCGCGCTTCCGGTCCTCCTCCACCGGGGACTTATCTACTAGCTTTAACAGGCTCCATTAATTTACCATTGATATATCAATATTCAAAACTTTATACTTCTATGCATATATATAAAATTGTTTATTTTATTAAATTATTATAAAAATATCAATATAAAATGATGTGCATTATACTTTACAATCGTTTTTAGTGATGTACGGAGAGGAGTCGATTCCGTAGCTCTTAAACTTACAGTCCGGTAAATGTGTAATATGCTTGGAGACCTTCTTGTAAAACCTAGCACTATTACCTAAAGTTAGAAACTGTTACTAGTCTGATTGAGTCTGAAACATGAGACGACCAGTTTACAAGTAGACAAAACATAAGTTTAAGCCTAATGCAAACGTAAGCATCTTCCATCTAACGTATAATATTTTATATAATCAAGAGGAAACTTGTATTCGAAGCCGGCTGTTGGCACGAGAACATTCGTTCTGGCGTCGACTTGGCAGGGATTTCTCATTGACATCTCCCCATCTGCCAGTCAATGTGACGGCCCTTGTCACGTTGCGAGACAACCCTGATCTCTAGTTATTTACTACAACCGAGACGCATGAATGAATTATATTTATTTATTGTACTACAGTAGGGAATGTAACCATGTATGTTTATAAAAATATGTATCATGAACTGATAAGCCCGATCGAGTTTGATGTCGGTTCTTCTCAATGAGTACCCACTCATTTTTTTCAAACCAGTGATAGTTTCGACGTTCATAAGCGTCTTTTTAGGGCCTAAATAGAATAATGTATTTTGATTTTGAACGTGGAATTCATTACACAGGTTTTCTGAAATCCAGTGTAATACATGATATTGCTAGAACCCAACTGTGGAAATGTTTCAAAAATTAATAAAGGACTCGTTCCTTTAATCCGGCGAATGAGATAGCTTTATATACATAAAAAGGATGTTGATATGTATATGAGACTGATAAACCCAGGCACAGTTTATTTGATTAAAACGAATGTTAGCATATTTAAGTGTTTTTTTCATGGGTGACATGTTTAAATTTAATATAACTGCGTGACGCTAGACTATAGTCTACTTTCGTTTTGTATTGTTATTTAACGCTGTCACAGTCGCGAACAATTCCTAGTAATGTATAAGGTTTAAACTTGACGATCCAGACAAAAGCATTAACTTTATGTTAGGTAGGTATAAACAACATACAATTGGTATAAACATGAACATTCCAAATTACCTAAGGCAAGTCAGGCCAATAGCGTTAGGTACTCAGTTCGAAAAAAAAATGACGTCAGAAATTGGTTTTATAAAAAAATAAATGAAAACGTGTTAAAACACAAAATATGTTATGTTCATCATATAAGGCAATTCATGCAAAATATAAAACAATTTCTTTTTACAACGAAAAACCAATCCGCAACCTTAAGTCTTTTATTACCGGCAGAAATGATTCATTATTCCACTAAACTGTAAAACCACAGTATTACCTGAGTGCCTCGACAGTTAAATAAATACATTATAATTTACAATCACTTCCTAAAATACAAAGTCACAATTGCTAAAAGTATAGGGGCCACCACCTGACGTGAAGGCGTTCATTGAAGACTTTAATGACGAGAAATAATCAAAAGAATAATATGTAACATGTCTGCTAACAAAAGAATATCTGGACTAAAAACAAAACGTAAGTTAATTTTTACTAAGACCTCGGGGTCTCAAAAACTAATAATATAAAAGGCAATCGACTTAATTCATATTTGATACACTCAATTACACCTATTTACAAATACGGTTGTGCTTAAAAAACAAAAACGTACAAAGAAAACAAAACGCGTACGTACAATTCGAAACAGAATCCGCGGGCCCTCCCGCCCTTCGCACAAAATTAAACTAAGGAATTGCATCCGGTTCCAATCGAAGAGTTCATGTTCTGTAGTTATTTATAAAGGTCGTGACGTACCCTGTGTCCCCTTACTTTGCGTCAACTCACGACTAAGTCATAATTCGATTTATTAATTTTATAGTTCAGGACAAACAATTCTCCTCTTTCCTTCTGTTTTTTCTCTTAATATTCAGGTACCCTTTCGATAGGATAGTAACACTTATGATAGTGTTTGTAGATTTTTTTATCTATATTTGATATTTTACAAAAAATTTAAACGAAACTTTAAAGCAATTAATAGTAAATCTTCATCTATGTTTGTACCGATAGCACCGACTAACGTGCTCCACAGAGCTTGACTTATCTTTACCAAAGGTTCCTTTGTGATGAAAGGTTCAATCAAACGAAACGCTATAAAAATATACATCACCTCATTATGCATAATGTTACTTCGCTTAACAATAATTTTACTCACGTCCTAGAAGAAGCAATAACAAAATTTCACTTTTACGCGTGCAACATGTTACAATTATTTGTTTGTCCAACCTCTGGCGTGCCCGGATATTTTTATTAAGAAATGTACAGTCAAACTTTAATCGTTATTAAGTAGAGGAACTAACTTATAAATTAACAGAAAAATCTTTTATTACTGAGATTCTTTATTATTATTCTAAATATAATCATAATTTCAATGGTTACGATATTTTCAAAAATATGTAACATTGCATAGATCTTATTTCTCTTTCTCCCTAAATATTACTTATTTGAAAAATTATATCTTGAATTATTTGTTTTTTAAAGTGGAAACAATGTGAATTTGAAGTTTCGTGTTTTGTTCAAAGGCATGAATAAGGAACTATTCTAAATCACAACTACCGAAGAATAAAGTATATTTAAAACCCTTCTATAACCCTGAGGATGGGCCAGAATCAAAACAAGCGACACGTTTGAAAATCGAGGAAACCAATTTAAGCCTTGTCAATCATAATTTCTTAATGTAAAATAAGACCATATGTATTGTTTTACATTAAAATTAGAGGCATCTCTCTACGGCACAGATGGCGCAACATCTGGCGTCGACGCAGTTTAAATGTATCTTATTTCTGTACTTCCATTATACATCTCAATCATTGTAATATTATCCTCTA
Organism: Antheraea pernyi; assembly: GCA_015888305.1. Lineage (NCBI taxonomy): Eukaryota > Metazoa > Arthropoda > Insecta > Lepidoptera > Saturniidae > Antheraea > Antheraea pernyi. The sequence goes on from MU159192.1 coordinate 208,910, forward strand.
AACATCGCGCACTCTGACCAACAACAAAAATATTATTATCTTTTCTTTTTTTTTTAATCACTAAAGCTTTGAACGAAAGCTATTTATTTCTATCTGTGGCAGAAATGTCAAATAAGCAAAATAAACAGCACGAGTCAATCAATGAAGGTTGTCAAAGAAATTAAAAAATGCAAAGGCTCAGTTATCTTTTCGTTTATCCAGTTTTAAAATCACAGTTTTTTTACATTTATTCACAACTAGCGGGTCCGGCCGACGTTGTCCCGCCCTGATTATAATTCTTGACAAATTATATACAAAAATCTTCCTCATGAATCATTTTATACACTGCTGAATACCGCTTGAAAATCCGTTCAGTAGTTTTTGAGTTTATCGCGAACAGACAGACAGGGGACTTTGTTTTATACTATGTAATGAAGGCGTACGTATGTATGAATTTGATTAAAAGAGCCCGCAGAACCTGCGTGCGTTCTTTTTATTATTTTCAAGACGACCAGTTGAATGGTACAGAAGTTAAAGCGTTGCAACGCCACCTAGTAGCAAGTTATAGTTAAATGGATTGCATAGAAGCCTTCTCTATGAAAAACAACTTCAGTATATAAACGACATTCGCGTCGATCAATTTTCATAATAATACATTGCAGAACGAACGCGACGATAGTTCTGCAGTTTGGATTGACGCCGTACGATGTAGATTCGTTTCCTACAATATAGGTATATTATAAATAAATAAAAGAAAAAGAAAATCACCAAACCGGGTAAAGCGACGAGTTAAAACTCCGGCTATGATAAAACAAAATAATAAAATTTACTTTGAAAACAAATTAAAACATCAATCGGAGCGAAGTGGTTCGCGGTTCGGTGACGCGTCAGAAGGTCACACGAGTTGCTGACGGCGACGGCGGCCGTCTGTTCACCATTAGACACACAACAGATACACGTAACAGTTATTCTCGTTTCCCCTTTGAAGTGGATGTGAATGGGCTAAACGAAGATTCAACCGCGAAAATATTATCAAACAAACTTGTACGCGAACAACATGTTTTTTTTTTTCTTCTATTTCATGCATAACATTTCTATTATACTTTGTATGTAACTTGTGTTATCAGTTAGGGTTGTCACGAATACACGATAATCGCGTAAAAATCATATAAAGTACTGTTTACCTCGCGTCGTAAATTATTTTATTCGGTTAGCAAGGACATGGAACGTCGTCTCTCGACAGCAACCGTTGCTTTTTATTGATCATCTTGCCGTCGCATGGTCATAATATCGTAACAGTACGTGGCGATCGTTTATCTCACCTTCATAACTTCACATATTAGTAATATTTTCAACATATCTAAAGATTCATATACATTAAATTTATAAGGGACCTTTTAATCTGTGCTATACTAAAACGTACTTATCAAGGGCCTAAATAAGAAAAGTTGGTAAAAATAACTGATCTTAAAAAAATCCATATAAAAATTCTTATAGCAAATACCAATCAACATATTTGTTGTATGTAAAACAAGACAAAGTCCGACAAAGACGAAGGAAGCGCGGTCATATCTCAAGTTATGTTACATTTAGACGTAACTACTTATACCATATGGATAACAATAATGCATAATCCATTTGTTAATGGTGTTCGGCCTAAATACCACACGTGTAGGACCCGCTTGTATCGCATCGTAGCAAACTCTACACGCATACATTCCGACAATTATTATTTCACTGTTCACTAACGGCGACCGTTAATAGACGGTGTGTCGACAGTCACCGTCAATATACCTAACCCATATAGCTTAAAGACCTAACGAGTCACTATGACAAGGGATATTCTTGCTTCATTCAGGAATTATTTATGTACCGCTTCAGTAAGCGTTACTTTATATTCTGATAATATTCATTAGAACAGTCTATATATATAGCCTGCTGGTGGTCCTTTAATAAAAACAAAGATAGATTCAGAGAAACTTTGCAAATCTTCCCATAGACAGATGTGATGAAATTAGAACACTCTGTGTTTATAATTCATAAAGTACAATCAACTACAAAAATGATTCAAGTTACTTTTAAACCACTTTACTAGAACTTCAATAAAGTAATTATAATATAGGTAATGGACAAATTAAATTAATAGATATTTCTACAACCGTTCGTTACTTACATTCATATATAAATCAGCTTTTAAAAGATCTTATGTGAGGTTTATTGAAAACTTCTACAACTAAAATAAATAATTTTTTATGTTTAAAAAGTAACAATACCTAGGGCCACATGTAGCGAAAACTTAAATCTTGTTTTAGTGGAGCTCAGTTAAGTTGTGCGAAAACGTATGAAACAAAATAAAAAATCTTTATCTCGTTTAAGGTTTGTGCAAGCAGCCTTAAATATCTCTGTTCATATGTGACGCATGCTGTTAAAATTTAAATTAACCTTGAAGAAAGTTTAGAACGATAAGGGTTTGGAATGAGCCTCCACTTTTAGGGGAAGAAAGTTTTCTTCCCTCGTCGGCACCCTCGACGAACGATATAAATACCAACTGAGAAGGTTTGTGCGACACGTGCTGCTGTTTTTAGTAGTTTTATTTGTATTGTCGTTACCCCAAAATTCGTAAAGTTAGCCTTGACTGCACTTCAGTCTGTTAACTTAATATACATTATTGAGGATAAACGTTTTATGAACATTATTGAATTATATTGTACAAATATAGTACAATAATCAATACTTAATATTATAAAGTTGAAAGGTTTGTTTGTTTAAACGCGCTTATCTCAGGAACTACTTGTCCGATTTGAAAAAATCCTGCAGTGTTAGATTGCTCATTTATCGAAGAAGGCTATATATCATATCATCACGAATGAAGAATGTTTCCAAATTGGGGTTAACGCACGTATTATTTGATAATATTTTCATCTTCTACATAAACGAACTCTCAAGTTAATGTTAGCTTCAGTCCAATGTAATTATTCCAAACAAACAAAGTCGCGGGGTAGAAGCTAGTCTTACATAAAACTGAGTCATCATTATTAACAGCCCACAGAGATTAATAAGTCAACTGCGCAATATATTTATTGATTTTCAATTGCTGCTTATAGAAAGACAAACTCGTTTGATGTATGTATACACACAAATTTAGTCAAGATGATATAAATCTTACAATAGTTGCATTTCACACTACATCGTAAATTTTACACAAAGCCGCATTGTATTTAAATAGTATAAATTATTGTACAAGACAACAGGAAAACATTTAAGCAGTTGCCTGTACCCGCATGGAACATGGCGGCATGTGTGTCGTTCGAGTGTGATCTCATCTGAACAGGCATGACATATTGCCACAACAATTTCGACCACTTCTATATACCAGTTTCTTGAATATTCCACTGCTGGGAAAAGGTTTCTCCCCTAGAGAAGGTACGAGATTGCTCAAGTGATGTAACTACCTATTGTTATGCATGGTCCCTCTATACAACGATAGTTCAAAAATATTTCCACTTTTTCATGACTTATAGGGGTCATTAAAATATTACGTAAGCACTAAAGATGGGGGAGTCTTTGATTGATTATTTTTGATGACATCTAGAATTATAAGTCTTATATGTGGAGCGCGCGGTCTTATCCACTGGACTACCAACGCGCTACTAGGAAGCCCCTATAAACTATGCCTATATAGACCATACATTTGTTAATTGCTGACTATGAATATCATACCAGAATAGATTAAAAAATGCTTATATAGATGATTACGTAAGCATCGGGGGGTAAGAGTAAAGCTTTCTCTGTTTAATACTTGAACGCCCTCATATATGTATTCCACAAGTTTGACGGTCAGTAAAATGATTTATAATCTATCAACACTGCAACCCTATAATATTAAGAATCGACTAACTCGAAAACGGATAATAGCCACTAGTTATGAAACACAACGATAATAATACGAAACCAATAGAGCACTTCTTTGTGTTTTTTCCAATACCATATAGAATTCCCAAATGGAGAGCTAAACCAAACGATATTGGAGTCGAGGGTCCCGATTGTACACCACCACGGTAAAGTTGTACGAATATCGCCAATTTAATGTATCTGTTTAAATAAATACAAATGGATATAACGAGTGAAGTTCAAAGTAAACGGTCGAGGCGGCGTGCGGCATGACCTCATAATTATTTATGTTTCGCCGTAAACTTGACTATAGAGGAACGTCGGTCGCGGCGCGGCGACACTGTATGCGCACGCGCACGCGACGCGACGCGGATCTAAAAACCATGTAACGTTTTATTTCGCAAACATTATTATTATTATTTATAAAGTTGCCAACGCTGCGCTAAAAAGGTAAACAAACATGACCGAGGTACGCGTTGCAATTTACACACATCGGAATTCTTGTGTTATGTAATAAAAGTAGCAACGGGCCGCGACATCGTTCGCTTTCATCTACAAACATATATAAAAATGAATGTTAGTATATTCAACATCTATAAATTAGAACGCCGTTTGACAAATTACCGTGGAAATTAATACACATAAATGTCTCTTTATGGTGAAGTCATCGAGCCATTCTGTTATAACTCGCCAATATATTTTTTATGCCAAAAGGCAACAAAAAAGTAACCGGTCCATCTAATGATAAAAGGTTACCGTTGCCTATGAACAACTATAACATTCTTGATTTGATCAACATTTTTCAGTCTTTTTTTATAAAGAACCCAATATCATGGCCTCAAGGGAAAACCGTGCTGAATAATGTTTTCCCCAACTCCAGCACACGCATTAGGAAGGTTCTAGAAAACTTTAATGTTGTCGCAATTTTAGTAAATTTCGGAGGTGTGTAAAATGTGTAAACATTGGCAAATCAACTTTTCGTATCATTCAACCGCTCGCTGAGAAAATTGATATTTGAAAACTAAACATAAAAAAATAAATAAACACGCGCGGAACCGCCAAACAATCCTATTAATATTATAAACGAAAAAAAATGTGAGAATGGATGTATATTTGTTACTCTAACAAGCAAAAACTACTCAACGGATTTCATAAAACTTTAAAGAGTAATATAGATGTGCGTAATCTGTTTGAGTTATACGAATATAATAATATATATCATTATATAAATATGCAAGCGATAAATGAAAGTGATGAGGGGTTTTTCTGACCTAATTTTGGTTGTTTAAAAATCTATGAATAGTTCTATAATGGCAAATTAAATTATAGTTAGTTTAAACTAACTCGCGGCCGCCTAATAGTTGATCTATATTTAAATACTTCCCCTAAGTGTATTATTGTAAATTCCGGGTAATGAGTGAATTTTCAGAATACAGATCTACTCACTAATTTTGATCAAACATTCATCTATAGCCGAAGTGTAATAGAATTTGAATTGGCATTAACCGGGTGTGAACACTTTCTAGAAAAACTGATTCATTCAGAGCTATTTAATTACAAACAGGTGCCTGCAGCTCTGTTCCCGTGAAAAACGGTTTTATTGTTTCACTAGAATTACGTATTCTATTTGAATTAATACTCTACAACCCATGTACCTATTTCAAGTTAAATTCATTACAATTTATCTTCACTGCTTAGATTCGTTGGTAAAACGGTATTATATAAAGCCTAAAACAGGGGTGCTCAAACGGTCGATCGCGAGTGCTTTTGGAGTCGATCTCGAGAATAATTTGTTTATTTAATAATAACTATTCACAGGTTTTGTTTTAGTAGGAAGAGTAATTAAAACGACTTGTAATTAATAGACAACCCAAAATTTATTAAAGTGAAGAATTCTTTAGGCGCGTTGAGCGGTATTTTTCGTAGTACATATATTTATAATTTCGCGTCATGACATACTAGTAAGCGTAACCGAACGCATTGTACATAGGCGGCTTGCGTCAGACTAGTGTTGCGTAGTATAGGGACCTATGTACATTTAATATTGATATCTTGCATCGACATTGTGCAGCCCATCATATGTTTGACTATTTAATAAACCATATAAAAATGTATATAATTCTTGCTCCTTGAGCCAATAGATGTGAAAACCAGACTAATGTTAATAATTTTAATATAAAATTTATGAAATATAAATAATTCCAACTCTAATTAATTTAAAAATTCAAAAGAGAACACAATTATTCCATTGCTTTGAGTTTTCACTTCCGTCGGTAGTCCTTATGACTACGTCGGCTTTTTCAATAGACAATTAGGCTAGAATAACCCCCTCATCACTTTCTTTATCGTTTTTAGCGAGAATTATTTACACGTACGTATATGACATCCTGCATGTGATGCATACTTGTAAAGTTGTAACCTCTCAGAGACGATCGATCATAGTCTAACAATATTGAGGTGAATCGCTAACAGTTCAAGTTTGCGCATCCCTGGCCTAGATAATATTCTGAAAGTCCTCTTTATGTTTATAGATTTCTCATCAAAATCGGTTCACTCATTGTGGATTAACAATAGACAAGGAAATGCTATTTATATGTATGTATATATTGTGATTTCGCTCGAAGGAGATAAATTGCGGTCGCCTTTCGTTTAATAGTTGTTTTGTTATAAAACAGAAAATGTGATGAACTAATACAATTATAATGGGAATATTTTTCTCGGGTTTGATTCGTGCGTGTGTCATACAGTCAGTCATATCGCATGGTGTTAGCCAGTTCTACAGAGGAGAAGACATCTTGCGGTTTCCATTCAAGACCGTGACGTGTTTACGCTGTTTTCGAACAGTTTAGTCAGAATTAATAATGATGTTAGCGCTAAACATGTACACTGAGACTCATCAATTAGCTAAAATGACATATCAAATCCATTTACTATTGCGATCTTAACTTGTAAACATTTTTGAGAACATCGTCAGTTAACGTTACCTCGAGATATTGTTTTCTTTGACGTATAGCTAGGTTAATTGTCAGAAAACCAAAATTAAATCGTAATTGAAAACAGCTGTACAAATTCGCGGTCGCGACGCGTCACTTTGACATAGTGTTCAAACGAAATGAATGAACCAAAATTCCTCAAATCATACCTGGTTTACTACGAGTAAATAATAAAAAAACGCCTATTGCCCGATGGAAAGTGGAAAGCGTTCGGAAACTATACGAATACATAAGGGATTGCTGAATGCATAACAAGCGAAAGTAATTTATTGTCAAGGGAGACACCGCTTTCCCGTGCGTTAACGATAGTACGAGGAAATATTTATATTAAAAACTAGTTGCCCCCGCGAACTTCGTTTCGCCGTAACATAATTTTTTTCTTAGCCCCTTTTTAGTAGGTATATACAACATATGGAACATTTTGGTATAACCCATAGAGACTGCTCGCTTTTCTGGAATACAAACTGAGAAAGCGAAATTTTTAAAGCAAAGTGTGATAAAATTGCATGCGTCAACTCAAAAATGAATAAAACGCATCGTAATTACGGATGCGTTCAAGTTGCTAATAGCATTTTGAAGTTGCGTTCACAATGACATAAAAAAACTGATATGTAGGTTTTTCCGTGTATTTTTTCCAATTTATCTCTCCATAAAAACCTTCCTTAGTGTTCAAGGAATAAATCAGATCAAAATTTACTCGATTTGGATCAGCCGTCTTCGAGTAACATATTTTGCGATTAATTTTTATTTATATAGATTATTGATTTTAACACTAGCTGTGCCTGCGGCGCTGCTCACGTATAATAATATTATTGTTAAAGCATTATTATTTATTGCAATGCCTTTTTGTAGACCATGTTAATTGGATAAATAACAACATCAAATTGGATGCAGTAAAGGCTTCATTTAAGTTTTATTGACTGATTATCTATATAAATAAAATTATAGAGATATGTATGTTGTTGTGCGCTCATCATTAAAAAAATATTCGATATATTTCGTTCAATATCTTTACTGTTGCTACTAGGACTCTTGGTCCTACGCGTTACGAGTTCAATGTCTTTTCTTGCCATGGAGAATTGGGGCGAGCGGTATGTTGCGCATTTCCAGAATAACGGATACGAAGTTGCTTGTATAAACTAGTGTGATATATTATTATACCGAAATTACTTAATTCGATAAGGTTAAGGTTTCGCCTGCCCCCTTTAATATATATAGTTTTGCTTTGTTGCGTCAGAACGGTCACTGTCAATTCAACATGAAAATTAAATATACGATTCTAGCGGTTTTTAGTACCTACACTTCTATCCAAAACAATTATCTATTTCAATATATCTGTGAATACTGAATGCATTAAATGAAACATTACAATAGAACGACTAAAACATTCGTTTTGTGTCGACTTAGTTCACACTTTTAACCTCCTAAGGTAACCTATTCTAAAACTTGTTCATGGAAACAATCTACGATCTAAAAAGCCATATCAATTGGATCAATTATTTTCGAGTTAAAGTACAGTAACGAACAGACAGACATACCGACGTTTTCTTTCATAACATGTAAAGGGTACTGTAGACAGCATTATTTTTTTGTTTAAACTCCTATAGTGGACAAAAACGTGTCTTTGTACTGCTCCGGTGATTCTAACAATATTTGTATGAATATTCAACAGTTAACCAGTAATTACGAGCCGTGAGTATATTCGCTCGAATATAACGTTATTTAAGGAAACTGGTTTTGATCACTTTTGACCTTCAAATTGCGGAAAATATACACAATAAAAGGAATTAATAACAACAATATGTACACTCCGATTAATAATATCATACAATATGTATAGTGGTTTATTATAATCCTATTACCACTATGGCAATTGACAGCTCGGTTTTTGAAGTTGTACTTCTTTTGGCGCGTTGGGGAAAAATGATGACAGTAAATTTGTACGATGCGCGCGCACACCGTCACGAAAAACCGACACGCTGAAGTTAGCTATAGTCAACTTTTTCTATTGTTAGTGTCGTTTTTTCTACAAACGTAGAATAAGGCGAAAGATAAAATTTTCGAAAAGATTTTTATGTTGTGCGTAACAACTTAGAAGTATAACTTCTAACGCGTGTACATAAGTACACACACACAATTTTTTCATAAAAATTGTTACTATGCATTGTATTATAGATGTATATTTTGTATACGGACAACATTTACATTATATTCATATTGATATAACAAACAATAAAAATACGCTTGAAGCCGCGGGCATAACGAGTATGCTATATGTGAAAATATGTTTGTGAGGAAATTTGTCTTTTGATCATGCTTTAACTGGCTGGAAATATTCTAATGTAATTTAATATATAAATTAATTGTATATTAGAATAGAACTAAGAATAAAATACACTTCTTAGTTATTATTACCATAATTGAATTAATGTTGATTAAACTTTTTTATATGTTTGACAAAGACAGCGCCCATACATACAATACATACAAGGCACATATTATTCATATTTATATTTTTTTGTAAACTATAAACTCATTAATTATATGTGTTAATTCATATAGTTTTAGGTATGCACCTATTTTTTTTTTGAAGGTAATAATTAACGTGACATTTTGCTTTTATAAGGATGACTTAATTATAATAGTTCTTGTGAATCAACTGAGTACACCTGTTATTGTTTGAATCATTATAAAACCATAAGCTTATCAATGGACAGTTATAAATGTTCGGAAAATACACTGGAATATTGTGGTTAGTGTATATTTTTTAATATTTTTCAGTTACACAATAGAATAATAATCCAACAGACGTATATATGTCTAGTTATCTACCTTATTGTAAATAGTCATGAATAGAATATTAACACGTGATGATACTTTTGTCCTAGGAATAACACAGCAGGTCTAAACTTTAAAACTGTTTTTCTATAAATACTATAAACTGAAAACAATAACCTGAGAGAGAATGCAGTAAAAAAATATTTGTTTATAACATTTAGACCAAGTCAAAGCCTATACCAAAATTTTAATTTTAGCAACGATACGTACGTATGCGTGCCACATAATGTATTTAGAATTATTAATGAGGGCGACAATATTAAAATAACAATTTGAATAAAAACAAAAAGAAAACAGGCGTACCGAAAAGATGGTAAGAAACGTAAGTGCTCCGAACAAAAGGATATCCGAAATAAAAAAACAATTTGCCAAGAACGTCACCACAGCACGCGTGCGCAACACAACACTTGTCTCACAATGTCACTGCCACTTAGAAAAAAAAACAAATAAAAAATAAACACTCCGAGGTAGCACTTTCTAAAAGAAGCTTAATTTCAAATTTAGAAAACGCGTCAATAACGCGCCGATTGCGCTGGGAGACTGACCTGCGGCCGTACTCCATAAACAATACGATAGAGCGAGACGGAGATATCTTGCACCTGTGCACTTAAAATTGAATGATTGTTCAGGCGAAACAGAAATAAAACATTCCTTTAATTAGACAAGGACGACGGCAGCGACGAACCTTTCCGTTTGCGAGAATCGGAACGTAGTATGCGGCTTGTCGAGTTAAATTAATTTAAGGTTTATAGTGGATAACGTTAAGGTTGCTTTTAGAAGTAATTAGAAAAATTTATAAGGCTCCGGTCAGCGCGTGAGTCACGCTACTCTGTCAGGGACCATCAGGGTCAACATATGGCGAAAAGCGGCGACGGCGTCTGTACCACGCCAAATTCCGATGTTGTGGTGCGAAAGAACAATATGTTACTTATTACTTCTCGATTGTTTCCTTTGAACCGATGATTGTTCAGCTGTTATTGTTTTATGTTTCCACGTCTCTCCAGGGTCACGTGTACATTTCCTACATCACCAACGTAACAGTAAGTCACAAGTAGTCGGTGGAATTTCCTCAATTACCTAATTTTAGTAACACATTACCTACTCGGGTCGGGTTTTCCACAATTTGAAAGAATCTAAATGAATCCAAGTGATAAAAATATACACGCCGCAATTAGGCTAGATAGTAGAAGTAATGTCGAATAAAGAAACTGTTCACTATCGACGCGTCAATCGCCATGTGTATGGTAGTCGCGACTTTACCTGCAAAGATTCCACATATTATAGATCTATAGAACGTAATTCTGGTTGTTTAGTTTTGGGAGTGGAAACTCTTATAAGGCGCGTTGAGCGGTGTGATTTGGAAAGAGATAAACTTAATATAGTTTCGCGTCAGTGACATGCTACTTAGCTTGACCTACCGTATCGCGCCAACGCAGGTTGCGTGAGAATAGCGGCCTGTGTACATCTATCTAATACGTCTTGACATTTTGTACAGAACTTGTGCAGCCCATCAATATTCGATTAATTAATAAACTGAATAAAAATGCACAATATAATTATTGCTCAGAGTGCTAAAAAAAAAAAAAAAAAAAAAAAAAAAAAAATTTTTACCGACCCTACTTATGTGGGATAAGGGTAAGAAGAAGAAGAAGAAGTGCTAATAGATGTGAAAACCAGAGTAATATGAATAATGTCAATATATAAATTATGAAAATGAAATAATTCAGTCTACAATTAATACAATATAATTAAATCGTATAATGAATTTAAAAACTCAAAAGAGAACACAGTTATCGCATTGTTTTGAGTTTTCACTTCTATCGGCAATCCGTATGTCTGCCTCGGCTATTCATTTTCAAATAAAATATATTAAAACAAATATAATAATGTATGAAGAATTAAAACCCTTATTAAACTGAATGAAACAAAACTTGTGTATAATTAACAAAAGGAAACAGCGTTCCTCGATAACGCACAAGTTCCAAGAAGTGCCAAAACAGCAGCATCTTGTAATAAGTCCCCGAACGAGTTCGAACCGAACCCGTCGCGTCGTGTAAGGGAACATTACGGGAACGCCGCGAACAACGGATATCGGTATCAACATCACGCGAATTTGGTGAAACTATTGTTTACAATCCATTCAACACTTCGTTATTGATGTATGTGTACGGTTTCTGTAAAATCATCTATTTTAGAACCAGCAATACGGATATTCGAGACGTACGTACGTATAGTATTGCCAAATCCTTAACACAAAATATTAAAAAGGGTTGCCAGACCGATGAGCAATTAAACAAAAATTATTATCACTTGTAACATAAATTTAGATCCATAGAGTAACAAACCCGCGCGTAGTTAAAAGCGGATTCATAATTCTATGTTTAGATCACTCTCCCAAATTATTATACCTAAACTGGTTGATGTTAAAATTAAAATCGTTAATTTTCTCACCTATATTTTATTGATACTATGATAAATTTCAAAAGGATAAAATGTACATATTCACAATCTCAATTGTAAATCTATACTATTTTAATATCATAAAGCTGAAGAGTTTGTTTGCTTGGACGTGCTAATCTCAGGAACTACTGGTCCGATTGGAAAAATTATTTCAGTGTTAGATAGCTCATTTGTCGGGAAGGAAAGACTTATAGAAGCGGTGCATTCATGAAGCATGTTTCGAAAACATTTTTTCCCCCTTTTGAATTTCCGCTGCGTGTTAGCGTTGTTAGCCCAAAATAACTATTCCACGCGAACGAAGTCGCGGGCAGAAGCTAGTATACTATTTCAATAGGTTAAGAAGATGTAAATATTGTACATTATAAAATAAATAAGAATAAGCAAGCATATAGGTATACAGGTGGATTTTAGTTTTAGTCCTTGTTTTTTTAAGACATTTCGACCCGTATATTCACAGATTTTGGAAAAACAGTACTGTCAACAAAAAATATGAATTGGTTTTCACAAATTATTTTTAGATGCCTCGTTCTCCGTTTTTTATACATTTATTTAAACTAGTGGCCGCCCAGTGGTCGACATTCGACCATAGTTCATTGATTTTTTAAAGATCGAACTTTATTAGGGTTCTTTTGTCAACTTACTTCTATAATCAAAGGTTTTCCTCATGGCTACTCAGTTATTTGCCACTTTTTTTTAAATTATATAAACATGAAAAAAATCTATGTCAAAATGAAATAATAATTATAAACTTGAAACAAAAAACAGGCGGTTACATAAGGTGGTAAAACTCTCAAATTTCAAGTAAATATAACTTTACGAAAATAACTCACTCAACTCATGATACAATTCTCAATTTTACGCGACACCATGAGTGGTGGCATTTCTGAGTGATATTGAATTGAATGTAGTCTGTACATTATGAGGAATAGTTATATGCCCAGTAACATCACTTGGAAAAGTAATGGATACACAATAGAATCAAATGATGAATCTAAAACAAAGATATTTTTAATACTACCGATAAGTTTTGAAAAGAATTCATTTTTGTTCAAAATTCATCATCAACTATACCAAATATAATTGCTATATCAGGTTGAACTGCATCATTGTAACTGCGGATATCTAAGCCATGGATTACTTTCATGAGCATACAAATTTTGTTATTTTGAATTTGCAAAGTATTTTTTGGCTCTTTTTATTGAATCATCATTTAAAGTGAGTTCACCATAAAAATACTAAATATTAAAATATTGACATTGACTTTGGTAATATTGCTTTACTCTTATATTACAACATGAAGCAAAATGGAAGCAGTCCTGTCACCTAAAAAATATTGAAAAAGGTAATTGGAATGTAAGAGTAAAATGACGGATGACTTCGTCAAATTTTACATGTGTGTATATGTTATATAAAATTCAAGCAGTAGTGTGAGTAATGTATATTTTAATTAATTTAATATAATTGTAATGAATTTTATATAAAAAAATAGCTTTCTACACTTCTCCTCCGTATAAACTTTAACTATGCCAAATTTCACGTTCATCCGTTCGCGCATTTCTTTCAAAAAGTGGTACAAAGTTTTGGCTTCACGTATTAATATATATGATGATAATTACATTATTTTTATAACGATATTGAAACGAAGATTTCCTACAAAGTGTATAGACAGAAGGAATGAGCGATTACTAACATTTTTATTTACTTAAATCTCAGAATTCCAATAAAGTGTCTGATAAAATACGATCTACATTTACAGCACTGAAACATTTTATAGCAGAAGTGTATTTATTTACGAATGTATACAAGTGTATTTATGATTAAATAATATTCACGACATTGAAATAAAAAATGAATACCATTTGTACAAATAAATGTGTATACTTGTACCAAATACACAAGCAATACGAGTAACGTTATGGATATTGCTCTAGTTTACAATAATTATTCATTTTTACAAAAAAAAAAAACATCGACCACTTTACATATTTCTTAGATGTGATAATAAAAAACTTATAAATCTTTTCTCAAACAGAGTACAAACAAAAACTTAAGCATTACAGAGTAATGCTGTATTAATTTAACATATTAACAGTATCTATACCATATAGCACACTTGTGCGCTGTAGCGCAACGTACGAACAAACAAGCAAGCATTACGCAACTAACTATAGGTGCGAAAGGCACAGCACTTCACTGTGCTCACAATCAGAGTCACAGTACGAACTAGGAAAATTCATTTCATTATTATTTATCTACCTACCTATTCAGCTTGCCCCAATCGAACCCGCAGCTATGTTTTAACCCATCAGATATCATGCTAAAATCGATCAGTCACTATGCTACCGGAGTCAGTACCCGCCTACCTATCAACACAGATATACTAAGAAATTAAACTTCCATTATTTCTCAGAAAATTATTCTTGCATCGTTTATATACAACGATTTTTCTTTTAATTTCTAAGCAAGATATAAACCATTATCCATATGTGCTATATACTAATGGAATATGGAATTCCCAAACAGAACTAAGTTAGTGACTAAACGATCTAAGTTTTATGATTTAAATCGTTTGTTTTCCTTCACTAGTTTTGAATCAGTCTCGTGTTAAAACAATCTATACATATAATAACAATGTCAACTATCGCGTCTGTACTTTTTAGATTATTGTGAAAAAAATTGTTGCAGGTGTCTTGGAGTAAGTAATAAAATACATTTCAATCATTTTTAGAAATGTCTGTCTATCTGTCTGTCTGTTTGTTTGAACACGCATCAATACTAAAATATTGCATTTATTATAAAACCTTGTCAATCATAAAGCATATGTTCGAGTAACATTAAGTCTTTGTTTTATTAAAATTGGTTCGGTCTATCAAAAGTTATTTTAAACTTTTGTACTTTTAATGACGACGCGACGTAAGTACGAGAGAAACGTAGATAAATAGATTTAATACATTCAAGTGACTTTATTAGTCACTGTTTTGTACACCAGGTTCCAAGCGAACGAAGTCGCGGGCGCAACTAGTTAATTGATATTTTCCAATATTGTGGTACGATGGGATCTCTTACGAGTATGTACTTGTATTCACATGGCAAGCATAGTGTCTTTTAAATACACAAGTATCTATCACCACGAACCTATCCTGTTAGGCATATCATGCGAACTTAGTAGAAGTTATCATGGCCTCAATTTTTTTTATTGAAACTGCCTAAAGCTATTTTGAGATATGGAGTACTTTATTCAAACAACTAACAATATAATGGTTACTCCTACGCAATGGATAACACACTATTGAACACTTTATTATTCTGTTATTTATTTTGTACTTATACCTATATTATGGGACAGCTAGTGACCAACACACCAAACATGAATCGAAACTACAATATATGAAAAATGTATAGGTATAATTGCCTTTAAAAAACTACCAACACATGTGCTAGGCGGTAGACAAAGTCCATCAAAATACTATAAAGTTATATGTATATAATAAAAACTAAAATAATAATCATAACTAACACAAAAGAAATATCGCACAATGAAAATACCAAGTAAAAATTATCCATAGTCCGTTTTATTATCGCAGAGGTTGGGCACTGTGATCGCAACTTACGAACGAGCAAGCAATATGCAACAAACTAGAGGTGTGAAAGAGTGCTCGCACTCGCAGTCACGATACAAACTACAAAAATTCCTATTATTATCATCTTCTGATTGTTACAAATTGCAATAGGATACAGAGTAGTAATTTACCCAACAATAAAAATATTAAAAAGAGTATATAACAACAATCGACCTAAAATAATACATCAGCGGTAAGTCATTGTTTATGTATAGCTCACGGCGGAAACGCAGATTAATTATATCGGTACAAATAATAAAATCCGTATCAGTCCGTACACGTATAACACAATGAAAATAGGACACGAAAATCAATGTCAATTAATATCTGTCCTCTTTATTACCTACTCTAATTAATATCACAGTAGATAAAACAAATTTAATGTCCCTCAGATTCGATGAACACTAGTCATCTCAGCTGTGGTCGAGCCCGTGTAGGCGTCGTATCAAACAGACTTGCGCAAACACAATCAAACCCTGGCATATTTACAAAACAATATCAATCCAGAGATTCATTATTGAAAAAAATAATCTATATAGAGTGAGAGAGGCGAAACCGATTGATTGATAATACATTCAAAATATTGAATAAACTTTATCATTTCATATATTGTAATAACATCAAATTAAAGTATTTTGTAACTCTATATTTACCTATAAAATTGTATAATAGAAAATGTCTAATTGCTTGCCCAAAAACGTTAATTACCAATGGCATTTACCCAACTTCAAAATCAAGAATACTTTTTTTCAATTTAGACCCTAATAAGGTGCTTATATAAGAACATCAAAACTACCACCGGTTCGGACAAACAACCTACTCATCGAGAAGAACCGGCAACAACGAGTTTGTTCTAGTTTATCTTTTCATTATACATAACATCGCACAACATATTTTAATAGACATATACAGTTACATTCGTTTTGGTGGATACACAGAGAGAAGCGCCATTTCCAGATGTCATCATCGTTCACATATTGATAGGGTCAATTAATAATAGCCTTTATGTATTAAGCCCCGCTTGACATGGTACTTGAACTTACTATCTAAAAAATGGATAATATGCCTTGGGACTTTGTTATAAAATCTAAAACTATTACCTAAAAACTATTCGTGGCCTTAGGGAGCCCGAAACATCTTCAAAAGCTGTATTAGAAAGCGGCACAGAAACATTCCTTTTGGTGACAGAACAAACTGGTATAGTGGCAGGACGGGTCATACTTCCTTATCCTAAACAAATTACTACGTTATCCTAAAATAATGTCGACAACAAATATTAATTTTTTGGCGAATATTTAAGTAATATATAAGATGGATGGATAGCCACAATCGACATCCCGATGTAAAATAGTATAAGAGCAAGGACCTCATTAGTTAGGGGCACATTGTATGATACCGATCAACAATGTTTCTTGGAAACACGAGTTTCCACGATCTATATTCTATTCACCAAGTGAGTGCGCCTCAAGTCACCGTTTTTAATATATCCACGTTAGTTGTATACGATGCAAGCTTAGATATTTGCATATATTCTTCCACGCCTTTTACTTTTCATTACTTGTTTATGTTCCGGACTGAGAGGTTCATATCAATCAACTTTTTATTCAGATTTATATAATTTATAAACTGGGATAGTACGAATAGCTAGCGCTTGTGCTACTGTTAGAGCAAGCGACGATCTTGTTTTGGGTTATGAACACGAGCACAAACATTTGGTAGAATCCAATGAAGTTTCAAAAGAAAATAAATACATATACTTAGGAATAAGGAAACGGTGAATTTGTTTTAAATACACGAGTGAGCTTGAAAGATTTGCCTGACATCACAACGCGATGACCAAATCTATGAATAAACAAACTAACATGAAGGTGGTATCATCATCGGTGACAATATATCTATTGTCATTGTTTGTAAAGGCGTCAGCCGTTGGAACTTGCTTCGTAATGACGCCATACTAATTGTTCCTACCTGTATACTCTAGTGAACTATACATTTCTATATAAACTGATATATGCAACGGTTGCAGTCTTCAATTTTTTTTTTTATATCTGATTAATATTAAGAAAGGTAAATTCTAAAGCGACGATGATATTCTATAGCACATCGATCGTACCTTTCAGTAAATAAAACAATTATGATGACATAATAGGAGGTGGTGGAGCTTTTACTGATGCCCTCTCTGATTAACTACTGCCGTCACATTTGGCAACAAGCGTCTATAGGTGTAGTCCGGTAGGTGTATTTGTAGACCATATTGTAAATTGATATCAGGTGCCAACGCTAAAGCTCATTAAGTATAAAAAAGTAATATGTATTTTAACCCTCAATTATTATTGATAAGTATCTGATTTGAATCCAGGTGAGGAGGTACAAAAATTCACTATTGATTCAAAAAATGCTCCTAATGTCAGTGAAGATTTGTATTGTTATGATGTTGGAGTCAAAGATAAACTACGTGTTATAATGTGACAGCTTCCAGTGGAACATCGG
Source organism: Antheraea pernyi (assembly GCA_015888305.1). Lineage (NCBI taxonomy): Eukaryota > Metazoa > Arthropoda > Insecta > Lepidoptera > Saturniidae > Antheraea > Antheraea pernyi. Next base: position 227,181 of record MU159192.1, read on the forward strand.
CTTAAACAAAAGCAAACAGAGTCGATGATGTCACAACCGAATGTACCAAAGTAAATTATTTACAAACACTAGATTGACCGCCTCTGATATTATCATCAACATGTAGAACAGTCATCACTGAAGTTTGCACGTCTGTTACATATGATATATGTAGTCCCGCTTGACTATAATGAGAAGAAATCTTGAACGTTTCACTTGTTAATAAATAAAATTTGCATACGAGCCTAAAACTTTCACCTAGTAATCATATTGAATAGAAAACTTAATATCGGCTGAACCGACTAGCGATTTATTATCGCGGTTATATAAAAAAAATGCTTCTAAAGTAATTCATCTTCAACTAGGAAAAGTTTGCTCGATAAATTACTAATAGGAGATACAGTTAAAGCAAACCTAGTGTAATACTCATACTGTAATACTGTTTGTAAGCTATTTGTCGCGTTGAAAATGTACATTACATTTAATTTCGATAAAGGCGCAGAATAACGTTAGCACACCTTTTTCATCTCATTAGTAACTCAAAATTAGAGTTTTCAGGTCCTTTCGATGTATGTTAAAACCGAAGGCCCAGTTATAGTACTGCTTTTACCACCATGTAGTCCAATAGGTCGCAACGCAAGACGACTGTGTCTTCCCGAAGCCAAAATATTGCAAATACAGAAAAACACTTACAAAAGTACATGGCTATACGCGCAGGTATGAGATTAGCATCACACAGAGTAAGGATTAGTAGAATAGTATACTTCACAATAGATAGTATATGAAAATATAACGACATGGACAGAATAGATAGTTAGCGCATAGAAACAGCGGAGTTTTAAAGATAAGAATTTCGATTCTATAGCTTTATGAAAACCATACTTAGAACTATTATTCCATTACGAGATCAGACTGCAATAATTCCCGAATTACTAGTAAAAGTAACTGGATGAATACAGAACCAGAAGTTGTTTGAGATATATTTCCAGCACCAAACTAACCTTGTTCATTGGTGATCCAAACTCTAATAAAAGTACGCTGTAAAAATTAACAACAAGAAACACGGCAATTAGTCTCCCGAAATCAGAGAGACGTGAAATCAAAACAACGTCTCGGGGAGATTGTAAAAAAATAGATGTAACACAGATAGTAGCAACGGTTGAGTGCATGATGTCATTCAATTTTAGTGTATACAATGGAAACGTGGGCCGCGACGGGTCTAGGCCACATTTATTCATTACATAATTATAATTATATCTAACTGTGTAAGACTCTAAATATAATATTAAAAGTGTTTCACATGAAACTCCTATACGTAAATCTGAATTCGATTTGAGAGCGTATTTATTTAACATATTTCGCTGAGTGGTATAAGATTCTCCATAGTTGCACTCTTAGACATGACATCGGCGGCTACTGATGATTTATTATCTCTTGGAGGATCCTGTCGTTCTTCTATTGAACAGCACAGTTCCATCAGATATAGTGCATTTTTTTTAATTTTAGGATAAAAAAATTATGGGCGTTCTTATCTTAAATTAAAGATTTTTACTTCAGTGGTCGCAAGAATGAAAATAATAGATCTAAAATAATATAAGATTTTTTTTTAGTTTTAAAGTCTTTATTTTTTGTAGATTTCAAATATGTTTTGCAGTCAGTAAATCAGAAGATTTACACTTATACAAATAGAATAAAATAATAGATTTGCAAATTTGTATGTTTTTACTTTCAAAGCTTTTTTTTCGAAACCACAACGACATAGAATATGTCCTTTTTTAACAAATAAATGATAAAATGCAAAGAGGTTTTAAACAGTTATATAGCCAGAAGAGCACATTTCTTTCAATTTCATAACAAATACTATATTGAAAGTGCAAGAAAAATTATCATATTACATTTTGTTTGTACTTTGTATGTGTTTTTATAAATCTAAGAGTACACAACGGAAGAATTTGACAGGTGTCGTGGCGCGGTGGTATAAGCACAACACCGCTGAGCTGAAAGGTCGCGGCTTCGAACCCGCACATGACTGACTGACTTCTGTCTTATAAACATTACTGTTAGCTCTATCGCTATTGAAGTTGTGGTTTGGTTATAATTAAATGTCAGCGTGTGTGATTGTTTACCTGTATTTGACATGAATATCTAATGCTTAAAATTTGAACTGAATTTGTATCTGTACAAGTGTAAAAACTTCAAAACGAGTTCATGATTATGTAATGTACTTCATCGAGCTCGATAACAAACAATGAAAAGCAAACTAAAGCGACAATACCTTGTTTCTATATAACGTACTTAACAGAGTGAGTATTATAAAGTAAATATAACACGATATATTCCAAGAACGGAATAATGATTCGTTTTATCATACGACCCGTTTCTGACCTCTGAAGGAAGGTGATCAACTCGCGGACGAACGGACTGACAAATCGATAAGTATTTATTTATAACTATTACTTGTTATATTATTTATCGTAATAAATAGTTGAATTATAGCAAAATGGATACCGTAAAAACTTTATCTATGAAAAAAATATGTAATTACGGTGTGAGCTCATAAAATAACAATTCCCATGACATTACCAAAATCGATTGTATAATTTCAAACCACCATATTCTACCGGAAGTAACTCCAATGAAGGCTTAGCTTGCAACATAACCAGCGCAAACGACGCCAAACTTCACCCTTGAAGGAACTACTAGATACGTCAGTAATCAAACGGCTAAGCACATACGGGTGAAATATTTCAAATGCTTCTCTAAGTGTCTCAATCGAGCTTTATTAAATCGTCACAGAGTATACTGACAGAGAGAGAGTTAAAAAAGGTTCGAAATGATAAGATCGTTTTCACTAAATTATGCTTTAACAAGTACTAATCGGGTAGCTATTTAAATTATAGTCACGTCGAAAAAATCATCCTCTTAAAAAAAATTTAGTTGCAGTGGTAATTTATACTTCATTTATAAAAATTATATTGTATACAGATATAATTTATTTAAAAGTAAATAAGTATAATTCATTTTTCACTCATTATTATTCCTAAAACAAGAATAAATCGTAATTTACATCAACGAGTAAAAGTTTAGGAAATAGACTAGTAAGTGAATGTTTCTGAAATAATATTATTGTAATCTATAACTAAACATTTCTGTTCAATCCCTCGTTCATTCATCTCTTAGTTATATAAGTAATTAAGAAACGAAATCCAATTTTCGAATTCTAAAGGTATATCTCCAAAATAAACAATTGACATCTGTGATGCAAAACACAATATGGTGAATAAATTACAAGGCAGCAATCAGCGGTACACCCACGCGGTGCTATTAAGGCCCCACGCCTTCCTCGCATAGCAAGAACACTTATCCCCCGACAGCGTTACGAACGGTTGCGCTAAAATACATATAAACATCATCTGTGTTTATTTCATCATGACAAAACTATGAATTAATACCACATTTTCTCCCATTTCTATATAAAAGTTAACACGTACAGAAAGCCGTAAGATCGTGTCGTCCACATTTGGCGCAGCGAGCCGTCCCGCGCCGCTCTTCTAAATATAAATATCGGCAAAGCGATGCACGTACGTACAATACGCATATCCCAATTCTTTTGCATGAGTACTAAAATTCCGATGAATCGAGTGCTTTTTTTTATACATTTTGTTTTCATTCGTGAATAGTTACGCGAAAACGTGCGACGTGACAATACATTTTTCGTCATCATTAGCTTTTAGCACCGGACCGTCTTCTATTGTCCAACACGGTCAAGGTTCTCCGATGACATACATACCTCCTACATTCATATATTATGTTAGTTTAGTATGTTAAACAGTAGTAACTACGTACTACGGTAAATAAAAAATGACGTAAATATTATAGGCTGATAAAAAATAGTTTTGTATTTTAACAACACACTGTAAATACTTCATCAAACTTCCGTTGTTTCTGTTCGCTACCAAACTATGGTGAACACAATGGTAACTATTACTATAGCCTAGAATACACATGCCTGTGTAAATGACGTACGAGGTTTTTTTTCGAACTGACTACGCTATTGGCCTAGTAAGGCCTGAACAGTTTCACCGGACTACAGACGTACGAGGTGCTAGTAGACCGGCATACCGGTTAATGGTATTCCGTGGGGCCGCGATAGACATGCCTGTGGCTAGATACCAGTTTCTAGAATCAAGCTTGTTCATGTTAGTAACGCACTAAGTCTCTCTCCCCATTTCCTCGCGAGGGGAAAAAATCAAACGAGCTGCGATCTCCTGGTATGCTTTGTACTGACCCGCGAGCTACGGGCAGAATCTTAATACACATGCCGTTAGTTTGTTTTCATCAGTAACTGGCATGCTTTTGTACGAGTGACAAGCATGTGTATTCTGGTAAATAGAAGATTATAGGGTCTATTGGTCAACAGCATGACCGAAGTTTTTTTTAAACTTATAGTGCAGTAAACTACAGTCAAAATAGGGGGCATCGTAATGAAGAGTAGCATACCACACGTTCACCATACGAGTACTGAACGGACAACCAAGAGGAAGAATTTCTGTAACTATTGGTCTTGACCACGGACATACAAAAGAGCTGTCGCATCAAACGACCACGTTCCAAAACAACCAGCCGAATGTATGGGACGCGGTACAAAGTGGCGAATTAATCGCTTTGGGAGAAAGCCAGAAATGTCATGAAATACGTAAATATACGGACGTGAGCGTATGACGCTTTAATACCTCGACTGTGCTGCGCAGCGACACGATTCAATCTGTATTAGAAGCTATATTATCCATGTACCGATTCCATGCTAAAGAGACTCTATCTATTTCCTCTATATATCTATTTCCTCTGCATCTGAGTGAAATAAATCGCTTTAAAAGACAAAAATTGACCGCAAATCGGCATAAATAACAGGCCTTGCATAATACAAGGGAGAGGTGGGTGCCATTAGACGAAAAGTAGGCAATATCCTACCACTATGATATTCTTTCATAATAATGCTTTCGTATACCGAATAACAAAACTTGAAAATTTAAACCAATCGAACCTCTGATGTCAAAAACAACAAACGATCGTACGACGGCACAAACATTTCACATGTTCCCTTTAAGAATATGCTCGACAAGGTGCGCTGTGTAAGAGCGAGCATTTTTTCTGTCACAGTTGTGTTCCAGACACGGGCAGATGTGCGCTCAAAGATGCACCGATAAGTTTTGACAAAACCAGAAAGTTGATGTGTGTGTAAGTTTTTATAAAGCAGATTTAAATAAGGTGTTATTAAGAAATCTGTTGGCGCGATAATTTGAAGGAATCATTTCACAACCACGAAGCCTGTAAATAAGGATATAATTAGCTTTGCTGGTTGGTGTGACCATGACTCAGTCGGTTCGCGACAATCTGTTTTATATTATATTCGAGTAATAGACAACCTAACAAGCCTGAATGCAAAAAAGTGAATGAAAGTATCGCAATGACACGATAGCATCAGGGCAAAAGTAGTGTAGCTACTCTGACTATCAGCTCTGACAATGATCCGGGGACACGACATATATAAGTCATAAATTCGTATGATGTTACCCTCAAACCTTCAATTCTTATTAGTAATAACTACGCAACGAGGAAAAAATATGCAAATTGTGTATCCTGGCAGCTATCTATACTCGCTATATTTCTCATTAAGTAAAAAGCGGTTTACATACTTTAACCACAAGCTGAAGAGTTTATTTGCTTGAACACACTAATCTTAGGAACTACTAGTCTGATTTGAAAAATTCCTTCAGTGTTAAAGAGCTCATTTATGGAGGTTTTTTTTTTTTTATGTCATAGGTGGCAAACGAACAGGTGGGTCACATGCTGTTAAGTGAACACCACCGTCCATGGACACTAACAATACCATAGGAGTCGCAAGTGCGTTGCCATCTTTTGGAGGGAAGGGTTAGGGGAGGGAGAGGAGAGAGGAGAGGGGAGGGGAGGTGGGTCTCCGGCGCTCTCACTGACTGAACGAAACGCAGCAATGCAAGCACTGTTACTTCACGTGGGTTTTCTATGAGAGGGTGGTACTACCCCGGGCGAGCCGACCCATTCATAGTGAAACCAATAATAGTTTCAGCGTGGCTCTACGTTAGGTAAGGCGTAGGTAAGTTGTATACCGTCACGCTAAGAATAATAGGAGCGGAGCACCGATAAAGAATGTTTCAAAATCCTTTTTTTTCCTTTTGAGAGCTTCCGCTGCGTGGTAGCCCAAAGTAACTATTCCACGCGGGCGAAGTCGCACACAAAAGCTAATATCAACATAAAAACAATATAAAAATCCACAACATTATATGGATAAAGAATATAAACAACCACCTTTTTACATACCGTGTAACAGTATCGAAAGACAGGTGAGAGAAATCACCTAACATGATAGTGAAATATTTCGACAAACACTTTTATAGGTTGAATAAGAAATTTATATGTAAAAAATATCACGTCTTTTAAGCGATCATTGGAAGCCGTTATCCAGGCGGCAGCGAGTCCGGTATCCAATTGGAATTTTATATTAACGTAGATTATTTAATAAATTAATGTTGATGCAACATACCCTGTGTAAACAGATACGAGTATAATTATTATCAGCGACCAGCGGAATTACACAACGGTAAAAAGAAGTCGAGATAGCTATAAGGACTGCCGACAGAAGTAAAATCTCAAAACAATGGAATAACTGTGTTCTCCTCTGAATTTTTAAATTAATTATAGTCGGAATTATTTCAATTCAATTATTATCAATAGTCTGGTTTTCACGTCTATGGACACTCCGAACAATAATTATATAACATTTTTATAAAGTTTATTATTTTATCAAATATATGATGGGCTCCACAATCTCAATACAAAATATCAATATTAGATGTACACTTAGGTATATACTTAGGTACGCGTCGCTAGCAAGCGGTTTACTAGCATGTCGCTGAATCGAAATCATAAGTGTTCTCCTGTCAACTACCGCGCTTAGAGAAATATTCACTTCAAAACATCGCTTAAAATTCGCTTAGCGTCGGTGTTTAGGTCATTTTCTAGAATGAACTTGGCTGCCAAGCCGAAAAGTTACTACCTACCTAAATGTGTAAATCTTTCGGCAAGCAGCAGCCACCTGTCGATATCGGCGTGTTCCGGCAGATGTATATTGCAGAACCAGTTTCTCTTAATCAGCTCTCTAGTAAATGTTATGAAAACACAAATGTGCACCACTTAAAGCTTAATTATTTTGGAAATGACTACTTCACCCGGTATATATTAATTATGATGGACAAAGCACATTTGAAATACCAGATGACAATTATTTACTACATCTTCTTTACTTTACAAAAAACACTACTGAAACTCTAGATTTGAGATCTATCGTATTATTATTTTTTAATTTATTCAGAGTAACAAACAATTGTACTCATATACCACATATAATTTTCTTCTGTACGTGTATGTCACTGAACTCTTCTTAAACGGCTGGACCGATTTTAATGAAATTTTGTGTGCGTGTTCCAGTGGATCCGAGAATGGTTTAGGTTCACAATTGGACCTAACCTGGCGTTGCGGTTGAATTTTAGATAATTTTTTTATTATCACGGCAGGACAACGTCCGCCCGACCCGCTAGTTACGTATAAAAAACAACGTAGTTCTTAGAGAACAATCCGCTCCGCTGCTCACGGATTAAAATTGTTGGTTACACTACTCTAGGCAAGTTATGCGGAATAATACCTAAGAGTAAATATTTAGTTTAAAACGGTAGTTAGTTGTTGAAGATTTAAAAAAATAATTATATAAACAATTTATTCCTAATATAAATACTATTCTATGTAATTTGTATTTGTTTTCTTTTTATTTCATCGTTCGAACTTTTGACTCATTAATAAAACGTGTAAAAAGATTACAAGCGCAGATGACAACACAGACTTTTATATTTGTACGTCGGTTTATATTTCATATCTATTATTATTTATTAAAAAATCGTTGAATGATTCAAAATATTATAAACTACGGTATACATCATCTGTTACATTTCTAGCGAATTCCAGTAACTATAGTATAGCGCCACCTGTAGAATCTTTAACAAAGTTTTTCATACTCAATATTACCAATATCGTACGGAAATAACTAGTTTATTTTTATGATTATATATAAATTATTATCTTAGTTCATAATAGTCAGTAGATTCAAAATGTCACAGTAATAGCGAATAAATCAATTGAATACTGCGTTATACGACATTTCCATGAAACCCCAAAAATATTAATGCTTTTAAATTATACATACATATATTTTCATTTATACCTCTCTCTCTTGACTTCCTATGGATATACTCCGATTTCCAAATGTTTTATACAGAGAAAACCAATTCGGCTTTATTATAGAGTTTGTGTATTTGTGAATCTGTATTTGTACAATGTAATTCCTTAGTTCTACCGATCTAATTCTAAATCTTCTAATAAACCGGTAGTAAGCTACGTTCAGGCTGATAATTGTAGATTGTTTTATTGCTTTATTAAGCTTCATATTATAAACAATGTGTACAAAGGAATTGGTAAAAACTAAATATTATTACTATAATACTTAAATGTACATTTTCCGGGATTCATAAAAACACTTTTTTTTTTCGATCTGACTACGCTATTGACCCAGCAAGGTCTTAACAGCTTCACCGGACTACTAAGGCGAGCGCTTAAGGCACTCAGCCGATTTTATTTTGACAACTAGCTCAAGGGTGCGCGGCACACCTCGGCTTTGGCTGTTGCCTGATACATACAATTCCCGACCTATCTGAGCTAACCTAAGCTAAGCTATCTATTCATACATATATGAGTTGTTGAAACATATATGTGTACCAAGCATACATAACTCAACAACCTTTATATATATTTTGTATCGGATAATAAAAAGTGCCATAAAAACACATTATATAGATTTGTCATTGGTAACACATGCATACCGTGTTGAGTATAAGTTATGCTTTTATCCAGTTCAGCGTAAAGCAAGATTTTTTTTTTAATAAATTGGTTTACAAGAGGGCGACACGAAACTAGTATTTGTCTGGGACCGTTAAATTAATAATTAATAAAAAAAACGTCACACTGACTCGCATTACATTGCAAAATCAAACAAGTGTACAAGCATATACATATGTATAAATCGAATCATCGGGTATTATTCATATTTTATACTTGCCGACGATGAACAAAACGGTTATTGGAAACACTTAAGTATGATACATAAAAAAACTCAAAATCGAGTCAAGTAAGAAACATATATACTCCATGTTTGGATTAAGTACATAAATAAAATGAAAAGCATAACAAATTATAAAGGTTATCGGCATTTAAAACAGTGTGTATAAGTAAATAGATTGAATCAACAGTCAACGCCAAGGTGTAACACGACCATGATGTCATTTCGAATAAACATGGACGACAGCGGCACGGGGCGGCCGGGGCGGCGCGGGTGGAGAGGGGAGGGAAATCGCTCGCAAATTATTAAAAACACACGTTACAGTAAAAGCACACAGCGCTCGACACGCTTCTCATTGATTTATATTTAGTATAACACTTATTATATCTTATTATTATTGCAATATTTTTTAATGATTTATTTGATTATTGATTTTGATTTGATTCCAAACGAAAAACAGCTTATGTTAACGGAATTTCTGATATAAATTCATATTAGATATTTAACAAACACAAAACTACCAGTTATATACATCACACACAAGTTATGTGCAATGGAGCAAAACCCGATTATGAAACCTTTTATAGATTCTGTTATTCTATACATATCGAAACGAGACAATATATTAAACAACTAGCCTCTGCCCGCGACTTTGTTCGCGTGGAATAGTTACTTTGGGCTAACGCTAACACGCAGCGGAAGCTCTCAAGAGAAAAATAAAGTAAATTTTCAAAAAAAAGTATTAACCGACTTCAATATCAATCGAAAACCCATAAGGCACTAAAAAGCGGAAAATAAATAGTTTATCAAATTAACCAAATTAAATAAAACATATGAATATGTGTGCTACCTAGAGATGTACTGGAAGTCGGAACCAACCAAAATTTTTGTATTACAGAGACGCGAGAGTGGACTTAAACTTTGTACCTGTAGATGATATGATTTTCGGTTTGGTTGGCACCGACTTCCAATACATCTCTAGGTAGCACACATATTCATATGTTTTATTTAATTTGGTTAATTTGATAAACTATTTATTTTCCGCTTTTTAGTGCCTTATGGGTTTTTGATTGATATTGAAGTCGGTTAATACTTTTTTTTGAAAATTTACTTTATTTTTCCATTTTTAGTGTACATAAATATATTTTACTAGCAGTGCCCGCGAACTCCGTTCCGCCTTAAGTATATTAAAATATGCGCATTTTTGCGGTATGGTATCTATCGGTATGGTATGCGATATGGTTTCAATTGGTTGTACAATAAGTAACGTTTCAGTCAATACACACATACAGTCGTTTCAGTACAATAAGTATCAGTAATCCGCGATAGTTTCTACCACCAACTCGGCTACCATCGCTTCACACATTATACACCTTAAGTAATGTAATTACAATGCTTGCGTCATGTTGCAACACAGCAACGAACATAAGCACAATAGGCTCCTAAGAATTGAAGAGTTTTTTTTATAATATTGGTGGCAAACGAACATACGGGTCACCTGATGGTAAGTGATCACGGCCGCCCATGGACAATTGCGACACGAGAGGAAACACAGATGCGTTGCCGGCCCTTAAGAAAGGAGTAGGCTCGTTTCTTGAAAGTTTTCTTACTTTGTCACGGATCCCATAATCAGAACCTAACCAAACTCTCATCAAACTACCCTTGAAGTACATCCTTTTCAATACAAAATGAATCATCGAAATCGGTTAGCGTAATATTGAGTTATTCGTCTATTTGTCGTGTACATACTTAATGCAAATTTAAAACTTATACAGTTTTGCACTGGATGCCGTTGTCGGAACTGTACCAAATTGAAATGGGACCACACTGGAAGTACCAGCTTTCAAATAAAAAAAGAATAATCAAAATCGGTTCACCCAGTCCAAAGTTATGAGGTAACAAACATAAAAAAAAAAAAAATACAGACGAATTGATAACCTCCTCCTTTTTTTGAAGTCGGTTAAAAATACTCGATTTTGAAATATTCTTCATTGGTGCTCTGTTCCTATTGGGTCTAGCGTGATCGTATATAGCCTATAATGAGCTATATAGCACTGAAAGAATTTTTGAAACCGGGCCAGTAGTTCCTGATATTACCCATACAACGTCACATACCTCTTTATAATATTGGTATAGAAGTGTAGATATAGAAAACAGACATTTTCGTTACACAAACCCCTAGACGCATTAACAGTTTGAGTATTATTCTGATATACTTTAATTGCCTTTAACTATTTATATATTTACTCTAATTAAAAAGTAATCTAGTATATTTAAAATAAACCTGTTCACTTATGTTGTTTTTTTTTTGCCTATTGTATAACAACCCGATAATAGAACCTGTATAACAGCATGATTAATTTATCATTAAATTCCCATATGCGTGTGTTTGTAATTCCTTTTGTATTTGTATTCAAAGTTAAAAAAATGTATCTATGAACGCTGTTCCCCAGGTTTATTTTTTATCCATCTCCAATTTTTCTATTGCATTTCTTAAATAAATATATAATATAATTTCCAATACCCAGCAGTCCAATATAATTAATTTATTAGTTTGTATACATATTTATGATATAGTTAAGTTTGTCGCAGGAGTTCCACATTACAGAGAAATAATTTTAGTGTAAAAAAAGGATATAAAACTCGTCGCATTAAATATTTAAAAGTAATTGAATTACACTTTGAGGGTTAATAATAATAAAGGTTATGTTTGTTAAGCCTGTTAAGAAAGACGGTACGAGTTAAAACGCGAGAACAATCCGTATGTTTCCACGGGAATCACCTGCAATCACAACAAATTGTCGGATTTACCTCCGACTTTTGCTTTTTAGATTCACACAAAATTTTCGATTACAAAATTACATGTAAGGAAAAATTAATCGCTCAATAATTTACGTCACTATACATTATTATAATGACAATTCATCATCTTCTTACCCTTATCCCACCTAAGTAGGGTCGGCACAACATGTTTTCCTTTTCCACGCTCGCCTATCAGATGTCATCTCAGTCAACACACCTTTTACACACAATCCATCCATCCTTTTTTCGGTCTTCCTCTACTCTTATATCCATCGACCGTTATACTCAAAGCTTTTCTAGTTATATGGTCTTCATCTCATTCTTCATTATTATAATGACAATTAATGTTGGAAATTGTTAATTCTTCAAGCATAAAATTGGTGCTTTTAGAGATTATAAAAAGACACTATTTTTATTTTCTTAAATTAATTTGTAAGATAATATACCTAAAATACTTGACAATCGTACCATGTTAATCATAAAACTAAATTATTTAAATTGTATTGTTGCTAGAATAACCCGATAGAAAGGTCTTGCCGATAATTTTTAATTAATTAACTCATTTCTTGAACGAGTTCGTCACGGATTTTTCTTGCTTTAATCTGTGCACTCAAGATCAAGATATCAAGATGACTTAGATAAATTTTAACCTATAATATAATTAAACAGTCCTCTGTATTGTTATCGATTTGCTGCATAGTAAGTTTAAGCAACATGTCAGGTAATTCATGAATTGTATAAAAATATAAATAAAAAAAACCGATGCCGTTCCTTGCCGGCTCTGAGTTGTTTGTTAGAATAGGTGACTTAAATAACTGATTAGTAAATTACAAAACTGAAACGTAAAAACAATAAACAAAATGTAAGTATTATTAGACTTCCTTATAACATATGTATTATAGAGATGACATCACTACATAAATGAACTAATAAAATATAGCTACGCTATCATAGTTGTGATTAACCTATAAATTATTAAAACGCCACCTAGCGTAGAATAGCAGAACTGTGCCAAAGACAAGTAAACACAATTTATGAACGGTAGAGATATTCCATCGTAACCATTATTTAATATTAAAATAAAAAAATAGCTACTAAAGATACGTAATTATGTTTATTTGTCCACCGAACACTATGCAATCGCATGTCTGGACATACTCTACTGACCTTTAAGAGTTAATAAGCATATAAAAAAATAATATTAAACGCCATCTCTCGTGCAGTAGCGTAAATTCTTATTAATCTGTTGAATATTGACAGATGGCGCTGTTCTCAATTTTACCTGGTAATATTAAAGCGTCTCTGAAAGTCCACATACCTGCAACAAAAAAAAATATATTAAAAAATAACTCTTTATTTTATCTTTATTCGTTACGTAACTGATAACAAATAATTTTCCATTATCTTTTACGTATTCTATAAATAAAATCATACAGATCTGGTATTGTGCACGCATTTAGTAGGTAGTAGAGCCACGCTGAAGCTATTACTGGTTTCAGCATGAATAGGTCGGCTCCTCTGGGGTAGTACCACCCTGCCACAGAAAATAGACGTGAAGTAACAATGCTTGCATTGTTGCGTTTCGTTCGGTCAGTGAGAGCGCCAGAGGCCCACCTTCCCTTCCCTCTCTTCTCACCTCCCCACCCCAGTCTCTATACCCCTTCCCCCGTTCCCCCCAAACACAGGCTGGCAACCCACTTGCGACTCTCCTGGTATTGCTAGTGTCTATGGACGGCGGTGATCACTTTGCATCAGGTGACCTGTTCGTTTACGACCTATGATATATAAAAAAAAGTCACACGAAAAACTATTAGATAGACTTTTATCATTTTGTTTAGTTAGACTTCTTAGACAGTTGGCCCTTACCTAAATAAAAGATAACCACGATAGATGAATTTAATACAAAGTTAATGAAGTTTTCCTCTTTACAATATAATTAAAATATATTGAAGTCGCACCTATCGGCCAGTTTGTCATAAAATGATAAGTAATGCTACAAGAACGTACGTCAGTTAACAGTATATGCCAAGGTATTGTATATCACAGTGTGGTGAACTACGCTTGCGATCCATTCGGGTACACAGAGTTCACCAAACCTATTAACAACTGGATATACATACTTCGTACATACACCGGGTGCCATGCCTTGTACTCGTATATGTCAAATTAAAGATATAAATAAAAAGAGCCATAATGAAATCATGACGTCATCTTTATGATTTAAATGATCAGCCAACGAAAACCTATCGAGTATGATATACTGAACATAGTGTTAGCACCCACCTCCGGTGCCGCTGCATCACATTCAAGAGCCGAGACTACAACACGACCGGAACATTGATATTAGCGCCACCATATTATAAATATACATTGACACTAGCGCCAACATATTAGAGATGCACACTGATACTAGGCACTACCATATTAAAGATACATAAATAAGAATTATTATTATATAGATTTTAATAAGACGTAAATAATAATTGATATCATTATATAGAATTGAATCATTAGTTTGATCGTTATTATATTTACTCCAATTATTTTGCAGAATTATGAATAAATAGTATATTCTTTGACTTCATAGTTCGCCCTATGAAAGGCAAGATGTCGCTGATCGACATGTCGAAACACATTAGAGATACATTAAGTTGTTCATACTTTATTATTTTTGTGTTACTTAAATTATTTTACGGAATGAAGTGTAAATAGTAATCGCTTTGACTTACATAGATCGGCCTTTAAAAGGCAAGATGTCGGTGATATCTACGCATTATTATGTACGAAGTATTGTAAGCCGAAGCTCTGCCCAAATAAATAATGACAGTATCTACGAAGTCTTTATTGGCATTTCTGACTGCATCGACTCTATACGTGATTAATATAACAATAGTTACGTTTTTTTCTCGAACTGTCTACGCTATTGACCTTGCAAGGTCTTAACAGCTTCACCGGACTACAAACATCGATACAAAATATCAGTCGATGCAAACGAGAATGATCCATGGTTTTCTTGAAGGAATCTTATTATAAGAGGGCTTTGAAATTCTAACCCGAAACCTTTTTCTGTGACGGAAAGTGGTGGGGATAAACACTCTGTCGGTTAAACTGTTGAAAACATCGGTTCACGTCCAATCACCGAAGTTAAAGCAACATGAATGGTACTGCACACTACGGTACATGAACTACTTAAATGGGTGACCGCCTGAAAACACCGCGTGATATTTTGGCTTCTTGTTGTATTTATTAATTTAAATGTTACCCGTTATACAAATGCTTCAGTTCTATCGTGTTTATTTACGACACAACCTGTTCTTTTCTTTTCGAACTGAATACCCAATTAGCCTGACGGGTTTTCACAGCTTCACCAGAGTACAACCCTTACTTAGTTGTCGGCCAAACTTTAAAGCGTGCCAATAATAATCAAGATGTCTATAATTGGTTGATATCTTGAACCAGTAGTATTTCAAAACAGGTCAGTAGTACGGACACAGGACATGAGTAATCCATCCAACATATATGACAATCACGTTTCAATCTGACAAAATTTCCCATGTCTTACCACTCTGTAAAACTATATAAGAAAAAAAAAATTAGTGCGTGTATACGTCACACGCGATTGAAATAAAACTTCCTTGGCATAAACTTAACCAAAACTTCTATTTTAATTTAATTCGTTACTTATCATAGTATTTTTTTGTACTTTTCTATATTTTATTTACTTTATAACAAAGAGTTGCTGATAATATTTCGTGTGTTATTTGAGTTCCGAATATCCTGATAGATGGCACCACAGATAATGAAGCTTTACTTTAATTTGTTACTTATTTACATTGAAACTGGATGGCAACACGGTAAGGCATCCATATATACATAATTAATCTGTTGATTGATTTTTATTATTAATCAATTAATTTTTTTTTCGATTTATTTGTTTATAAACTATTTATTGACAAAATCTAAAATATTTAAAAACCGGATGGTACAGAAACGTGACGCCATATTGGCGTAATGGACTTCCATTGCATTTCGCGCCTAAAGAAGTTTTACTCCCAAAAGACATATTTGGAAAATGTAAAAGGAATTTATAAAAACTCATATCATCGATAATGATTGATGTTACGCCACAACGTAAAAAGATTTCTACGAACATTCTCGTTAGTTTTCTATAAATAATCAACATTATAGTAAACAGAGTTGTAAAACTTATAGACGATGTACGCGTACTGCGTGTTCCTGATGAATACACAAACAGTTTTACGGATACCACTGTCTATATAGTTCATAGGTCGGAGAGTACACAGTATTAAGTGGGTACCCACACTCTACAATGCTGAGATACCTTAACTAGATGCAGTGAGAGTTTGTAGGTTATAATAATCAATTTAGTGGTTAATATATTATATAACAATGATTATAACGTGAATTACAGAAATAATTTTATTCGTCATAATTTTATAAAATATAAATCTGTTATAATTGTAACACATTAGTAACTAAATGTATCAACTATCAACATCGATTTTCAATTACAAAAGGAAACAAATGAATTATTGCGATTGGTCGAATGTAATCATGTGTAAATTCCGTAAACGAAAACAAAGCAAATCTTAATATATTTTATTAATTACACACTTTGTAATCATTGGTCGTTATATTTGGTTTAACGGAAAAATATGACAAAACGTCAGTCAAGTGCGTTTCTTAGGTCAATATTATTATAGTGATACATATATACATTATAGTAACATTTCACACCCAAAAAAAATAGCAATAATCCTAATCTTAAAACCTATTATTGCCTCACAGCTAAAGAAAGAAAATGAGACCAAATTGCCCCACCATTTAACAATGTTTTGCACTCTCATGATTTTGTAAAAAATAACAATATGAATTACAACTACCAGTCGTGTTACGCGAAATGTAATCAAACGATTGAATAACCGTACACATACTATCGAAGGTATAGATAGATAGTTTGAAGTTTTAGATGTTGCAAACAAATGATTATGTACCGCAAAACGTACCACAGGGATCTTTATAATTCATTTTTTTTTATTCTCGAACTGACTACGTTATTGACCTGGCAAGGTCTTAACAGCTTTACCGGACTACTAAGGCGAGCGCTTAAGGTACTCGGCCAATAGAGTTCTTAACAACCCTTTATATAGCAAATTCAATTCATTCAAAATTCATTGTTGTCATGGTAATCGTATTTACTCGCTATCCTTTTCCTTCCATACGACCTTCCATCATATTCTTGAGATCTAGAGTGAAGAGCGAATATATCTTTCACACAGAACTACGTAGACACCGTGTGAACCGTTCTGATGACTTTCTCATTTTTTAATACTTTATAGGTTTTACCGTTTGACCACAATCTTATTTGATATTAAATTACGATATATATTTTTTTTATGTCATTAGTTGCAAACGAACTGGTGGGTCACCTGATGTTAAGTGATCACGACCGTCCATGGACACTAAAAATACCAGGAGTCGCAAGTGCGTTGTCACCCTTTGGGGGGAAGGGTTAGGGGAGGGAGAGGGAGAGGAGAGGGGAGGGGAGGGGAGGTGATCCTTCGGCGCTCTCACTGACCGAACGAAACGTAACAATGCAAGCACTGTTACTTCACGTCGGTTTTCTGTGAGAGGGTGGTACTAACCCCGTGTAAGCCGACCCATTCATGCTGAAACCAGTAATAGTTACAGCGTGGCTCTACCACCAATATGGTCTAAGACGATAAGCACGCTAAATTTAGAGGCGGACTAGGTCTCAAGTGCAGCTGCCGGAACACACCAACAGTTGTTTGGAGACATTTTGAAATTTGAGTCTTAAAAAATCGGGCGTTAACGTTGTTAAATGTTTTGCAGTCGACTATTATCAATCAATCAAGCAGATTTACAAAAGAGAACATAACATATAGTTTCTGATCGGTTATTGTTGAGCAGTTAGCAAGAGAATGTGATTCAGACCTGTTTGTAGTTTATCAGATGTGAGGCTCCGCAGCAGCCGCTTGATGCTGCGCCGGCGACGCACCCCGCACGACTCCTCCGACGTGTTCATTATTCAAACCATCATCCACCACGTCACCACATCACTCACTATACATTTTGCCATCATATTTGGATATTTATTGCTTCCTTTTTAAACTATCACTTATTTTAGAACGTGTGTATTATAGTAATATTATAAGAGCTCAAGTGATTGTTTATTTGATTGAATTAGCTAATAATATAAGGTAGCAATATTAGCAGTCACAATTGCAAAATAATTGAATTACATTTATTTACATCAAGCTACGAGCCTAAAGTGTGAACCAGTAACTACAGAATATGTAGACCAGAAATACGTCTAAATCAAACGAATTAATACAGTACAAGAGGATCAAGTCGCGCGGCACGGGGTGTCGAGGTTCGAAGTCTTGTTGGCCACAATTCAGAGAACGACTATGACAGAGAGGTATTGGCATGGTACCTCTACCCAACAGCCGTAATTGAAGTTTATGAAGGTCAGTTAACTTATTTAAAAGTTATTTTGAATTTTAAAAATTTAATGCGAGGCTTTTAATATATTATAATATATATTTTCTTTTTAAAGTAGAACTTCATATGGGAGGGTTTTGAAGTTCTGATTCGTAAACTTTCTGCGTTTAAAAAACTAGTGGGAACAAACACTGTGGCGGATAGAGTGCGATCAGTATCTCGCTTGCCTGCAGGTATCGGAGAACAGTGAAACATACACTCTTCTCGCCTTCTTTTTGAAGGTTTCACTTCTACCGCGTCTAAACTACACGCATGCCTTTTTTTCCTTCCCCGTTAACAGATAGTGTTATTAAACACATTCAATTAAGTAAATGTACACAAATTTACAAAGTTGAATTACTTCCAAACGCGTCGGTTTATCAAAAAATTATAACAACGCTTTTTCGTAGAGCGTTCAATTTTATACAAGAAAATGATTTGGTCTAGCCTTTCTGATGAACCATCAAAGAGTTAGAAAATTCTGAACTCAAAAAAACAAGCTTTCCCATGTTAATCATACAGGAAATTGACCAAGCGGGATATCCCAATATTAATTAATATTAAGGGCAGTGGCTTTCACAGGATTTTTTTCATCATTTACAAACAATATTTTCGATATATTGAAGAAAATAAAATAATCTATTTTTTTTCAATCAGTCTAATAATTATACTAACGTTAAAGCCTTTCGCAGATCTTCTTTTATAAAATCATCTATCACTCATTCCACATAGCATTTTAGCAACCTCACTCCAAGGTTTTGCTAAAATACTATGGAACACACCGACATCCAGTTTATTTAAATTACATATTATTTATAGCAAGCAAATTAAATTAGTAATTATTTAATATAATAATACTTTATAAACTAGCATATGTTTGTGCTTACAAACCACGATTTTCGAAGGTCGCGGCTAAACGAGGTTCTCTTAAACTGACCCTTTGAAATTTCAATCACAAGGGATTACCGGTGACCGAGCTAAGTCTCTGAGAGCACAGCTGACGCGACGTCAGGATTATAGGTTTATATGAGACGTGACCAATCCATCCAAAAGCGCAAGTAATCATTCAAATCGAGGGACTAAGATACTTTCATGTGTTGGTCCGTTAAAGAGTCAACTCTCCTATTATAAGTTAGTTTATTTTCATACACACCTAACGTCATAGTTCATTTTGTAGTGAAAACTTCTTTAGGCGCGTTGAGCGGTATTTTTATCGCAGAAGATAAATTTATAATTTCCCGTCATGGCATGCTAGTAAACGTGACCGACCGTATTGTGCCTATGCAGCTTGCGAGTTGCATCAGACTAGCGACTTGTAGTATAGCAGTCTGTGTACATCTAATAATAATATTTTGTATTAAGGTTGTGCAGCCCACCACGTGTTTGATGAACTAATGAACTTTATAAAAATATATACAATTATTACTCGGAGTTCCAATAGATGTAAAAGAGAGGTAATAATAGTAATTCCAATTTACACAACAGGGAAGCAGGAGCTGCCGAACTGGCATGGCGTCTACTCCCCGGCAGGTGTCGGCCCCTCATCTGGGGCTTCGTCGAGGTCGAGGGGTCAAAATTGTAGACCCCTCAAGGGAGGACGAGAGTTGCCCTCCCCGACGATCGTAGGGCCTGTGCAGAAATTCTGCCAGGGTGACGGACGTGCCCGCGTCCTTCGGCCCCAGGCCCTCTTTACGGCGGCCTCAGGCCATTATCGACCCTGCGCCACCGTGATCGTCGACCGCGGGAGGGGAGCTGGCTGGTTTGCTCCCTCTCCGCCGCCTCCTTTGCGAGCATATCCGCCGAAGCAACCATGCCCCGAGAGCACCTGTGTCAGCCGGAAGCTCAGGGTGCCATGCCTGACAGTCCTTATTACTGCCTCAATTTGTTTTTTAATCGGGACATTTAATTGGACGGCTGACGGCAGACACGTTGTATTTTTCATGTTATGTCATTATATATTGGTGCGAATTTTTGGCGGGTTAGTTAATAAATATTCCAATTCCATTATTTATCAATTTGAATCATTGAATCTCGATCCCTACTACACAATAGAGCAACGCGATGACATTTACTAAACTTTATTCACAAACAAGTAGCATTACTTTACGATAGTTATATAGTCAACATAATCTTTATGAAGAAAACACTATCAGTCACATAGTGATAAAGATCGAAACCCATTAACTCGATGATGGATCATTGTCGTCATGTCTATCGTCAAATGATCAAATGGTGTATTGTGTGTAAACAGCGAAAGCATCAAATTCATAACTGAGAGTGTCGGAGAAACCCAATCCTTGTCAATATAACCATACTCTCAACAAGTCGGTCTGTTTGAGGCATCGACTTTGATTAATATCGTCAAAAGTTGTAGTCTATACACTTATAGAATACTAACGGACCTGGCGATCGTTGTCTTGTACTGATAATAGAAAAACCTTGAAAAATTATAAACCTAAACCATCCTCAGGAATCACTATCACAGAATCACAGAAACCTACTGGTGAAAACAGCATGGAAATCCATTCAGTTGTTTTTGACTTTATGCGAACAGACATACAGATGTGACAGAGGACTCTGTTTTGAAATATGTAGTGATGATACAAATTCGTCACGCTTAAGATATTTCAGTGTTATACCAAACAAATTCTTACCTTCGTTAAACTAATAGAAGAATATTAGCATAGCCGAAAAACAAAAACAAAACGTCGTAATACACGGCCGTTCTTATTTTTCTCGGCGTAGAGTTAGCAAGGTCGACTTGACAAGCGTAACGAGCAATAAATGTCATCCGAAATGTTAGTGGATAGATACTTGCGCCATACGTTCCGGTTCGGGAACCAAAGATTAATTAGCCTTTTATTTATCTAAAACAATATACTGTAGACAAACGACCAAAATAAAAGAAGAAAACAAATCCAAGCCATTAAGTTAAAACCTTGAAAAGGCAGTCGTTTAAAATCAAATACGCTACCATCATTTTCAGAAATGTACCTATCATCAAGGTTAATGAAAGCACGACACAATCTGATTTCGGCAACTAGAAGAAAAACGCAAGAGCAGGCCTCCAACCCGCGTCCACCTGGGGGTACATAATTATATACATACTGGCCGAATGTGCGGCCGAGCGATCCGTTTCCTGATCCGGTCTTGTCGGCCACCTACGAAAGTCTCGCCAGAATGCTACTTGAATCATTTGTTAGAGATGAAAAGGCCTATAACTAACCTATCATCGAGAAAAGTTCGTAACAAAGTCGACCAGGTTTATGGCATATGCCTCTTCCCTGAGGTAGGTGTAGGCATAATCACCACGCCAGCCCACGACATACTGATGATTTGAAACTCCACGAAATCCACAGTTGTATATTTTCCCACGTACGGCAGTACTACAACAACATTTTTCACAGGTTCAGGTTTCCTAATAATGTTTTTCATTTACCGTCAGATGACAGTGTTACCAATTTAAATGAGTAAATATATGCAAAAATTCATTAGTACATGCCGGGGTCTGAACCTGCGGACATCGAATTGACAATCCACCGGTAAAACCGATCGACTACCACGGCGGCTCAAATGCTTCATTACCCTAAATTTATGGACCTATCACTGTCATTGTGGGTGCTATTTATTTTAAAGGTGAAAACGTTCCTACTATCTGATTATACAGAAATAATTCGAGTTATATGACATATTTCTATAAATCTGTAACGCACATTTATTGTGACTTTAGTTTTATACTAGAGTTGTGTCTTCATCTGAATGTGATCTGAAACATTTCTCGGGATTGCCAAAACGCTAACGTTGCCTCAGTGTGATAAAATAAATACTAATCTGTATTATTTTTAATATAGTCCAATAAAGAATAATAAAAATCGGTCGTGTAGTCTACCAAAAAATCGTGCAAATACCCACATTACAGAGAAACATTTGAAATTTGTTAAATAGGAAACTTTTACAAAAATAATAGATTTAAAAATACATTTTTTTTTTAAATAGAAAGGTTAGAATATCGTGATGTTCGAAAAGTTCAACATGTGTGGAATATCTATTCAAAATCGTACACATTTAATAGATAAAATTTAATTATCACATCAGTGAGAAAACTGAATCGCTGTGAAAAACGTTCTCGTAGTATTGTCATACAATTTCAAGGATATACCTCAGTATATGAAATCGATAGTTACGTGCTTTCGCTCTGAAAAGCTTTAACCTAGCGATGGAACAATTACGAATTAGTATTTATATTACTGGAATAAATCTGTTTTTTTTAAATTGTGAAAACAAGATTTACCATCAAAAAGCCCTTATAAAAAGCAATGAAAATTATTATTAAATTTTGTTTTAAGCAAAATAAAACTGTAACATCTCCGAACCCACATCAGTACCTACTCATTAGTTATTCTATCGTTGTCATTACAAAAGGTCACGCCGTCACCAATTATATCGTGGTTCATAGGACTGTTCATATCCCTACACATTTTGCTCAGCAACATTGTTTATTCAATGGCATGTCATCAATCTATGTGTGTGTACCTGCCACTGCAATCCGAAACTAATCATCCCTCGAATCAGCCGAGATAACAGCTTCAGTTATAATTATAACCTAAAGTACTACAAATATAATCACACATTATAACGGATTTTTGTTACTTTCTGTTGCTAATCGATAAAAATATTATAATTTGCTACAAAACGCAAACTGTGTTTGCGCTAACGTGTAACAAGAACAACGCTGTTACATCGTATTGTCCAGTATTCGTACACTCTTTGGCATAAAAGAAAAACCTCACTAAAATTGTAACTTGAAACTAATAAGCTGTGGTCGAATTTCCACCACTAAACACCTACCGGTATAGCCATGGCGTTATAAATCAGAGACTATCTAATAATATAAGTGAAATTTAACTTCTTGAGTTTAAGACAACACATTAATAGTTGATGTCCATCGTTTTATTAAAAAACGGCGCTTCTAGTGCAATGCAAATTCATTGTATAGATGAACAAAGGTCGTCGAGCTGACAAGGCTGATGGGGGTTCGAAGTTCACGAGGCGAGATCAAAGGCGGAGGCTGCGCGGCGCCCTAATGGAATTCCTTGTACGTGACACGAGTTGTACAGACCACTATATACGCATATAGAGCAACGATTCAGTTCAGCAGAATCGAATTTATTACACGTTGGACCTTATTACCGGCGACATATATCTGTAAAACTGAAAATACGTGACTCTGACTTTAGAAAACAACATTTTATTAACACTAGCTATGCCCGCTGCTTCCAACGGGTTTTATAATATCTATTAACGTATTATATTATCTACTAGCTGTACCCGCAGCTCCGCACGCGTTTTTTAAAATCGTATTAAAGAATTATAGAATTGTGAGACTATGTACAATTACAGAAACGCTCTTTAAAGACAATTGTAAGTACGACGCGCACGCCACTAAAAGTGACATGTAACGTGTACATTAGATATATAAATACAAAGAGCGTGCCAAATGAGGTTTGTCATCAGCATAATATTTGGAACCATAACCAACCATATAACTACCTCAGTGCTCACTTACACTGTATAAGGAACTAACGAAACCATAAGTAAAAATATTATTATAAAGATTTATATTTACATTACATTTAATATACATTGCCCTTATTATAATTAAGATTTAGTGACTATACAAAAAATAAACGCTTGTCTGTTCCGCAACAAATTGTATTATGGAACTCTTTACGTAATACTCTTATTAGGAAGACCTCTATATCATTAATGTTATTAATAATTATAATGTCGAATTGTAAACAATAAGCCGATAATTATTTCTGTCATTAAAAATAAAGAATAAGTTGAAATCTTGCTAAATTTCATGCAGACAAAGTCGCGGGTAACAGCTAGCCTAAAATAGAATAACCACAATTACTTTTTATTAGGTTCGTTATCTACCATTGAAAGTCCCGTGAAAATCGATGTAACCGTTTTGGTGATAGCACAGCGGGCGAAGCCACGGTTAACAGCTAGTATAAACTAAAATTGCTTAAATTACTTTTTATAAGATCAGCTATCTGCCAGTGAAAGTGATCTGAAGATCGATCGAATCGTTTTGAAGATAGCATGGCAGACGAAGCCGCGGTTAACAGATAGTCTAATTTAAAGTAGCCTAAGTAACGCGCTGTAATTTTCTCTATCTGCCAGTGAAATTCCCGACAAAATCGGTTCAGCCGTTTCGAAGATTACCCGGATCAAACAGACAGACAGACAGACCGACAAAAATTTTAAAAATTGCATTTTTGTTATCAGAAGCGTGTATACTTTCATACCCAATCAGTGAAAAAATTTATTTTGATATTACATACACACACTTCATTTTTATTATATGTATGTATATAGAAGAAGATAGATAGAATAGATGAACTATGCAAACAGTCAGTGTTATCGAATGCAACTGTTACGCCATGCGCCTCCGGAATACGTGCGTTTGCTGCGAATAATTGAATGCTGTAAGCAGCGGCGCGTTTTTTTTTTCTTGAACTGACTATGCTATTGACCTGTTAAGGTCTTTACAGCTTCACCGGACTACGAAGCAGCGGCGCGGCTCTCGGCGCGCTTTATATACCTGCGCAGACGTGTACAACCTAATTCACCAGCCTAAGCTGAACCCAATTTCATATGATTGATCATATAGATCTGAGGTCAACTGACATTGGTTATTTTAATTTTCCGAAACTGATCATTTTTACCTTATATTTATTATTATTATGTAATCATAATTTTATATAGACCATTATTATTATAATGAAATTTAGTAAAGTTGCAGTCAATGCTACTGAAAAGAGAAAGAACAGTAGATAGATAGTTTAACAAATGTTCGACGTGATTCTTTAAATTGGCATAACTTTTTTATTTACGAACCGATTGACATGAAACAAACACTAAATGTTAAGTGAACCTTACCACGATATATCAGTGAAAACCACATCTAAATCGGATAAGGCGTTTCTGAGATTAGCGTGCACAAACGCACAGACAAACAGACAAAAATTCTAAAAATCATTGTTTTGGGTTCTATTGCATTTATAAAGACCCCTAATAATAGTTTTTCTCATATATACTTAATGTACAGACAGCGGTCAGTACCATTTTTATTTTATCGTGATGAATAGATGAGTTATAACAAAATATATATTGAGTAAACCTTTAGACTGTTTAAATATCTACGTATACTAATTTTCATAATTATAGGTTGAACGGTACAGAATTCGATTTACTGCAGCTTGCAGCATTACCTCACATCGAGTTGTAGCAGTACAAAAACCGTTTCTATCTGAAAAAAAAAACCAAGCAAATTCCACCATGCATTATGCTCTGTCAAAGGGTCTTGAAACTTATTTTAAATATATATACTGACACAAATTTATATAAGATCGTAGTTTTGCCAAGTCTTTTATTTTTATCCGCACATTCGAATTCGTAAAGAAGGTAAAGGCAAAAGAGAAAGACTCCAGAATAAAACGAAAATATTACAATAGTAAATGATACAAGAACAAAGATGAATTAGAATCATCAAAGCTTATATCATAAAGGGAGTACGTCAGTGTCGAGTTATGTGAAACAAAGCGTGAGACGTACGTATACGCGGCGCGCTCTGTTTACGAGCTGGCCACCTCGTTTACGATCATGTATAATATCAAGAAGGCGCTGTCGTCGGGCGGTTAACAACGAAATATACACCAGACGACCGCTGGTACAAGACCATCGGCATACACAAACGATTTCATATATAAATTAACATATTAATGTGAAATGAAAATTATTAAAAATAAAAATTCCGAAAAACGATACGCACCAAATAATAGACTATTATTATTTTTCTGTTATGCAAAATGAACATTGATAATAAGTGAAATTACACATACTAGTGGTCGAAATTCGGCCATATTAATTATTTTTTTTAGTTTGAACATTATTTGGGTTCTTTTGTCAAAGGGTATAAATACACCTATAATCAAAATTTTTCGTCATGGCTCCTCAGTTAAATTACCATTTTTTTAAGCTATATAAACATAAAATAAAAAATGAATGTACGTTGACAGGATTAATATGATTCGCATTTCTTAATTTTTATTTTCAACTCTCTGACAATGATCGTTAATTGCAATATATTATTACATAATCATTACAACAAAAAGGATTACTGCGCTCCAATTCGAGAGTAATTTCATATATTTGCGTGTAATATGGTGAGCGACCATATCAGTCATTGGACTTGCTCTTCACTACATAGTATAAAACAAAGTCGCTTTCTCTGTCCCTATATCCCTATATGTATGCTTAAATCTTTAAAACTACGCAACGGATTTCGATGCGGTTTTTTTTAATAGATAGAGTGATTGAAGAGAAAGGTTTATATGTATAATAACATCCATTAAATAGTGGAGAAATACTGTTATTTTTGAGGTTTCTAATGTAATGTCGTAAATAATTACATAACCGCTTCGATGCAGACGAAGTTGCATGGGTCAGCTAGTTCATAATAAAAACGATATAAAACCTATAGATAAATGATACACACTCTCCATTTGTAACTCTATCAGAAACATTCGTTTCTTAGCTAATCTAAAAATAATTTAAAAAGTAATTATTGAAGTAAAGCTTCTTTAGGCGCGACTAGGAGGTAACTCGACGACAATGCAACGGAAGTCCGTTACGGCAATATGGCGTCACATTACTGGACCATTCGGTTTTTAAATATTTTTGATTTTGTCAATAAATAGTTTATAAACAAGACAATCAACAATTTTTGAAAAAAAATAACCAAATTATTAATAAAAAATATTAAATTGAATAATAATGAAATTCATACAATAGAATTAATTATGTATATATGGGCGCGCGACCGTGCTGTCATCTGGTTTCAATGTAAGTTTCAACAAATTAAATCAAAGCTTCATTATCTGTAGTGCCATCTATTAGCTAACTCGGAACTTAAATAACACAGGAAATATTATTAACAACTCTTTGTTATAGAGTAAATAATCATTTCAGTCATCATAAACCAATCATATCATATTTGAAGTATGATAGTAATTAAATTATTATTTTAAAACGTACAGTGGTCGACGATAATAAATGTATATATTACTAGTGTTACATCATCAATAAATGCCTTTTTAAATTCTCACATGATGTATTTATTCTTAACTTAATCGCCATCTCTTATAACGCCAGAGAAACTTTACTTCAATCGCGTGTGACGATTACACGCACTCATTTTTTGTTAAATTGAATGATCATTATAAGTGACTCCATCATAAAAAGATTTAAAATATTCATATTGACTTAAGACTGGTAATATTGCCTTACCCTTGTGACAACATGAACTTAAAGCAGTCCTGTCACCTAAAAATTTCGACAATCGATAAAACCGAAAATAATAATAACAATTTTTAAAATTATTAAGTACATATCATTATTATTAATTAATTAATTATTTAAGTATTTACTAAAGTACATTATGAATTTACATATTATATTATTATAAAATTAACCCACAGTTTGACCATAAACCATAAACCTTAGACCATAGATTTTAACCACAAACAATAGACCGAGTAAGATATGTATGTGTGTATATGCTGTGTGGAATTCAAGCAGTAGTGTGCGTAATGGTTATTTTAATCAATTTAATGTATTTCTAATTCATTTTATATTAACAAAATTGCTTTATGCAAAAATTTGACGTTAATCTGTTCGCGCAATTCGCTTAAAAAAGGGGTACAATGATTCCGCTTCGCGTATTAATATATAATTATTATATTATATCCATCTGGATTGATCGATTTAGTCAGTAGAGTCTGCGATTACTAGAGATTAATAACCGACTTAAAACTATGAATTTCTCGTAATTTTCATTCGTTTTCGGTCTGAAAATTTTACACTAGTATCTCACCGTTATATGCGACAAGTATACAAAGTAACAGAGTGCAAATTCTTGCACATTTTTAGATACGGTGAAAATATTGAACATTAGTTAAAAACATTATTTAATATAAAATTATTGAAATTTTAAGAGATTATCATTTTATAAGTGCACATGCGCAGGAGAGGGAACCCAAACGAAAAACATTGTTTACAAAGAAATATGTAAAATTTCCTTGCCTAGTGCACACAGAGTCATTACTAGTAGGATTACGATACTAATTTATAACCAGTAAAGAATATAGACAACCTTTCAAATAAATTACGTTACATGTACTAGAAAATCTTATCGCAAATTGCTAAATTGACACTTAAATACCAAAAACATTGTTATCTTATCGATAAGGGCAGCGTCCTTCGATGTCACGCTATCGTATTATAATACAGACATAACTACGACATATTACTACTATATCACTACATATTATAAAACAAAGTCCTCCGCCGCGTCTGTCTGTCTGTTCGCGATAAACTCAACAACTACTTAACGGACTTTCATGCGGTTTTCATTAATAGATAGAGCGATTCGGGATGAAGATTTAGGTATATTTGATCAAGATTTGGTTGGAGCAAATTGGTTGAAATATAACGATAAATGTTGGAAGTGTCGGCAAAAGTCAAACCGTTTGGGTGCTTCCGTTGAAAATGCTGTCAAGGACGTTTGAGATATAACAAAACAATTGAGGTAATAAACGACGCAAACGAAGCCGCGGGAATCGGCTAGTTCTAAATAAGTTACTGAAGCGCTATATCCAAACGTTCAATGTCGTAGAAATACTAGCCTCTAAAATTGCACTTGTATATACGCATAGACATAAGAGCTTTTACAAGTTACGTCCCATGAATAAGCATTTTAATTCAACATATAATAACTGAGCCACAGAAACGCGTGGCCGCGTAGTCAGTTAGTAAATTATAGATTTGACGGTTTCGATGGCTACTAGTTGGATCATAAATGTTATTATTAAGTCTGTTCGAATTAAGAAACTATAGGAATTGCATTAACATACCCGATACTAATGGTTTTTTTTTCGAACTGACTACGCTATTGACCTAGCAAGGTCTTAACAGCTTCACCGGACGATAATAATGGAATACCCGGTGATGATCATAGTATATTTGCCCGCAGTTTAATTCGCGTAAACTAGATGGTAGTGGAGAGTTACACCAAAATGAATAGTATAGAAACCATTCCAATTGATAATCACTAAAATACTTTTACGATGATTGAACAAACTATATTGGAGTTTATCTATTTCGGATATATCAACATCCATTATGAATTATAGTCATAGATAATAGACACTGTTGTTGAGAAAATGAAAGTAAATAAGATATTATATTATTTACTTTACACATTGCGGTTGATGGGTTCACGCAGCATGAAAATAATCAAGCCCTGTAATGCATTAAAAAGATATATCTCCGTACAATTTTACAAACGTTCGCGTAACAAGCCAGTCTAGCTGGAAAATTGCCAAACAATGCCGACGTACGGCGCGAGTGAAGTTTATTGTTACCAGTATGGATTCAATCACATGTATTAACCATCAAACGTACTGATATAATTATTATGTGGCGGGTACCTTGTGTTTTCACGATTTCCACCAAACAGAACAGAGAGAAAATCAATATTGAGTCATTTTGATCGAATTGAACCGGTAACGAGTAACGCCAAGGTGAACGCAATTACATTAGTTAACATGTGAATGAAACCGATGAACGGTATGAAAATCACATAACATTTGTAAAGTTGCATCTACACTTATTTACGAAAACATAAATATCAGTAAATCAAGGATCGCTTACAGTCCTTCAACTGATGTAAATATTTTATTACAGGCACATTTTTTAAAATCATAATGTATCATTATTTTTAAGAGGGACAAAAATTATAACACAAGAAATACAATATCGATAGCATTAAATACACAAAAAGAGATACAGTATTAGTTAAAGCGAACAATTTTCCACGCTAAATTTATGTGAACAAACACTCGCACGATAAAACTAGAAACGTGTGGAGAACCTTCACATGTAAAATCTTGATACACATTTACCTATATTATGAAAACTTAAATGTCATTGTCCAAAAGCCTTATTTTCTGTTACCGCCACAAATACAATACATAGATAAATATTAGTATACCTAAGGTCGGTTAATCACAACACCGTGTGACAAATCATCAAAGCTAACAAAACAAGATGTATTTTCACGAAGACAGTATTTATGCAACCCATTCATTATGCTTCGTTAGACTGTATTATATTGTTACTAAGTTGTATATTATAATTTCATGCTGCCAAAGTCGCGGACAATTACTAGTATATTCATCATCATCTTCTTACCCTTATCCCCTTGAAACTCAAAGGGAAGGTGTATAAAACTATTATAAGACCAGTAATGTTGTACGCATCTGAGTGCTGGGCGACTAGAGAGACGGATGAGAGAAAACTACATGTGGCAGAGATGCGAATGTTAAGGTGGATGTGTGGTGTAACTAGAATGGATAAGATTAGGAATGAATATATCAGAGGAAGTTTGAAAATAGCACCAGTAACAGATAAGTTAAGGAGTAATAGGTTAGCATGGTATGGGCATGTTATGAGGAGAGATGAAGACCATGTAACTAGAAAAGCTTTGAGTATGACGGTCGATGGATATAAGAGTAGAGGAAGACCGAAAAAAGGATGGATGGATTGTGTGAAAAATGATATGTGTGTAAAAGGTGTG
>MU159192.1:266755-284886 GCA_015888305.1 Antheraea pernyi
TCTATTTTATTATATTCTTGACCTATTATATCATATACGTAT
This sequence comes from Antheraea pernyi, assembly GCA_015888305.1. Taxonomy (NCBI): domain Eukaryota; kingdom Metazoa; phylum Arthropoda; class Insecta; order Lepidoptera; family Saturniidae; genus Antheraea; species Antheraea pernyi. The sequence goes on from MU159192.1 coordinate 266,798, forward strand.
GATATTGGGTTCAAAATTCAAAATTCTGAATACACGAGTTTATCTATACTAATATTATAAAGAGATAAAGTTTGTGAGTTTGTGACGTTGTAGGGGGTAATCTCAGGAGCTACTGGTCCGATTTGAAAAATTCTTTCAGTGTTATATAGCTCATTTATCGAGAAAGGTTATAGGCAATATATCATCGCGCTAAGACCAATAGGAGTGGAGCACCAATGAAGAATGTTTCAAAATCGGGGTATTTTTTCCTCTTGAGAGCTTCTGCTGCGTGTTAGCGTTGTTCCATAGTAACTATTCCCCGCGAACGAAGTCGCGGACAGGGGCTAGTATTCTTATATATTACTTTTAAACTAGTAATGGAAGACTTTAGAAGTAGTGGCATAAACATGGATATTTGCCTACGTCAGGCAGACAACCGTTTGTAATACACAAACTGAAACTTAGTTAAAAGCACGATTCAGTTGAGTATTGGCGTGCAAATAAGTTAATTTTAATCTTGCTGTTTCTTTTTAAATACGAGACTCATATATATGTAGGTCATATAAATAAATTACACAAAACATTTTCTCAAATAACTGAAATAAGTTCTTATAAAAGAAATATAGAGAGATATATACCAGTGTATTAATAAAGCCGTCTTAAAGTATTAATTGGTTTTAATATTTTGTTTTGTCTTTCTGTTATAATTCGTTAGTTTTCATATTATTTATGTTATATCTTTACATCTGTAGAATCGTTAAATTTCTAAGTAGTTTTATTACAATTAATTTATTGTTCGAGTATGCCGTGGTTGTTGATAATATTACTTCATTTAAATTTAATTACAAAATACTTATTATTAGTATATTTACAAATATACTGTCATGTTAATGACCCGTGATATATAAATACTTGAATATAATACAGCACATTTAATTCCTACAACTAGGAAGAATCTTACGAAACCCCACACGTTAAAGTATATCAAAAGCGTTTCAGTCAGAGATCATGTACAAACACATATCTAAATATATAAAAATCCAGTGTTATGACGTTTGTCCACGATGAACTCCGAAACGACACGACCGATCTTCATAAAACTTGACATTTATGTATAATTTGGTCCAACTTGAGAGACAACATAATTTATATTCGCATTTATGGCCTCAATATTTTTTAATTACAAATTAAATGATTGTCAATTTTGATTATTGTTATTATTTGTAAGTTTCATCAGTCTCGAACAGATGGCGCTTTAAATTAGTTTATTGACAGAAAACTGTAGGACCGACTGTTATAAATATATTATATATGGCGCTAGATTTAATTTTAAATTTCTTTTTCAACTCCAGTTTATTTTATGGTGCACGTATTTGAAGCAATTAAACATGCAATAAGTGTGCCACAGCAACGCGAGGCCCCGTCCGCTAGTATATACATATATACACTCGAAAAACATTTGCCCATTCAAAGTGTAAAGAAAATTAATTCTTACTGATGTAAGAGATAAGTAATCGAGGAATAATTTATAATGTATATAATGTTTTTACATTCTCTGTATACAATGTCAGAGTATGCGAAGCGTTGTGGTCAGTCAGTCATGTAATTTCATCGGGGATGGATGAACACTGAACACCCTTGTATACCGAACGCTTTATTAATAAACGTTTGATTTCAATAATGTTATTGTAACATGATAGACTTTAATCAGGAATAATAAGTATTATTCTACAGCATTACAATATTCATCTGATGTATACATATTATAAATGAAAATGTGAGTTTGTATGTGGTGTTTTTCACTCTTACGCCTTTACTATTTAATCGATTGTCATGGAATTTTGAATACACCTTGTCAGGGGCACGGAGAAGAATAGAGGATACATATTACAGAGAAATAAGTATTGTTCTCGAGGGATGGATTAAATCACATTAACGCGAGCAAAGTCGCGGGCAAAAGCTAGTAATGTATAACGTTAGACGGAACGACATGGTATTGCAACCACTCTACAGCAGTTCTAACATTCGCCATAGCGCCCTGCTTAAACAGTCAAGTTCCGGGATGAGCCGATGTATACCCACCCAGTAATCATGAGAGGTGGGTAGGTTGTTCGTATGTAAAGGAACACAGGCCAAGGAATTATAAATTACACGATGGACGTCGGTTTTGGGATACATTTTGCTTTTCATAAAATATGATGTGGTACTGTCAAAATTGAAAAAAAAAACTAAATTGATTATTAGGGAATATGTCAAGACGTAGCCAAGATCATGAAAAACAAGGCGGAAGACGGAAGAACACATGGAAGAGCATTCACATAGCACATTAGATGAATGCACTAACCTAAAGACCGATCGAGACAGACCGCGATGCAAATATCGAAAGCCCCCAACCACAATTTACCACCACGACTAACAAAACGAAATCAATTACAGCGAAGTCCGAACAGAAAACCTTTCGGATTCAGCACAGAAACTATATGCAATATCCATATTTCTTGAAAGATTGACATCCCGCCCGTTTGAAGGATTTATATTACAAATTTGCATGAAAATTCAAACAACTTTAAAAAATATCAGCTCATTGAAATAAACGAAGCACGAATCTACTGGAAAAAAGAAGATAAAGATAAGAAAAATTATTATAAAGACAAAATAAACAAAAACCAATACACAATTTAAACAATCGTATCCATACTTAAACATAAACTAACGATATTCATTCGTTCCGTAAGCTTTTTTGTGTTTATGTTTCAATTGTCGAACGAATCTAAATTCTTTACTAATATATTGTCTTCTAGTTGTGAAAATGTTTAAAAAGCCTTCATTTTTCTCTACTGTGTAGTTAATTTTCTTGAAATAAAACAATAAGGTCGTTCCTAACCTCATTACGGATTAATGAACAGTTAATTTAATAACAAAAGATGGTGTTTCATCTTCGTACTTAATTTCATTGTAGATAAACAAAAAAAAATCAGCGTGTATCAATTGATTGTTCATTATTCTGATATTATGTCACTGAATTGATAATAAGCCCTCATATGAACGAAAAAGTCTCACAAATACAAATGACTACAGGAATAAAATACAAAAAAGTTGTTTGGTATGTCCATAATAAAACCAAAAATTTTACTCGTACAAAGTACGAGTGAATTTATATGTATGCGTGATATCACAGTAACGTGATAGAGGATGTATCCAAATCACTAACATTTTTAACGTAGCTATTCCATGATAATATCATAAAGTTAAGAAAACATCGAAGACATATGTTCACGCATTAAAACATGATATGTCAGTGAATAAACTTGAACTAAATGCAAATAATGGAGTGCTGCCAAATGAGTCACAGAGCGCAGGGTTCCCTCTCCGCGTGACTCATCAGCCCGCAATCTGGGAAGGATGGCCGACGCGAGATACCATCGCAAAACGATGACCAGCCGTCTCAATGTTCTACCCATTTTCATATTGGTACGAGAAAGAAGACTTTATTTTTGTAACTTCATTCTTCAGATCCGGCAGTGATTCATCACATATTTTTTTGTAAATCTAGCAGAAAGTAACTTTAAACCCTCCGGCCACAGATATTGTAACTGATAGTGTGTAATTAAAAAGGAATCAATGAATAATGAAATTCTTCTGCAAACATAAAACTGTAAGAAAATAAACAGAAAGAAGATATATTAGAGTAAGTAATGTTGTTCAGAGTTTTTGTCAAAAAAGGATCAACAGTTATTAAAGCTAAACTGTTTAAAAAGTTTTTTGGTAATACATACCGCAAATGAGGTTGACTGCGTACGCAAGAACCTCAGTATAACATAGGGATTAATTTACGGCACGGTACGGTAATTGTGTATTTTCTGGTACAAATAGGTAATATATCATCCCCGAGTGGAAATCGTGTCGCAAGAGACTCACTATCCGGCAGCTGCATTAAAGAATCTGTCTATATTATTTTTGTAGCGTGCAACTTGAGCTTCTCGTTACAAGTGAGATTGCAGTTAAACAATCGCTTATATCATAACATTAGTTGGAACCGTTTACAGTCGGCGAGCGCATTTCCTATATTAAGTTGCGGCATGGGTGATGTCACGACTACATTTACGAAGATGATACAATTCGATTTCACAGTCGCTCTTATCTATATATACATATAATAAAAATGTAAATCTAACATGTCCGTACAGTTCTTTTGAAATAAGTAATAGAATACATTTCAATTAATTTTAGAAATGCCTGTCTGTTTGTATGAACACGCTTCACTGATAAAATACTGCGTTCACGATAAAACCTCTTCAAGGAAATCATAAAGCATATCTTCGAGTAACAGTCGAAAAGTAAAGTCTTTGTTTCATCAAAATCGGTTCGGTCTATCAAAAGTTATTTTGTAGTTTTAATGACGACGCGACTTAAGTACGAGAGAAAAGTAGATAAGTTAATGGAATTAATACATTCACATGACTTTATTAATCGCTGTTTTTTACATAAGGTTTTAGGCGAGCGATGTCGCGGGCACAGCTAGTTATATATAAGGTATAGCATATTGCTGTGAAAATTGACATATCACCAAAATGCTACTAGAAATACATTTTTATACTCATAATATATGAACAGTAGGTCCTGAGAGGACGCATATGAACGTCAAAACTAGCAAAATTATACCTCATACAACAAAAAAATCATACGTCTAATAAACTTGCCAGATAACCGCAATAATTCAGTTCTCATTAGATATAAAACTGAACGTTGCGGAGTTAATAGGAGGGAAGCAGAAATATTTCAAAAGGTCAACAGTGTATTAACTATTTTTACAAGCGACACGGATTTCCCAATGCACAAGGCGATGGTGGAATGGACGCGGTGCGTCAGAAATAGTCAATGTTTGTGGATGTTAGAACGCCTCTACCCGGATGCGGAGCGGCCGAATCCAAACTGATGCATCCATTGAGAGGATTGATTTCACAGTAGCGTTCTGTAATAAATTTCTTTAATAACCACCATCGAGTATCGATCGAGTCATTTTTTGAAAAACTAGAAACAAGTAAGCTTTGTGATCGTTTAGGCGTTTAGGCAGACCCATAAGGTCACAAAAAAAAACTTTAATGCGACAAAGTACGGACTTACGTTGGTCAAATTCGTATTATTTCTAATTGCAGTATTTTAATCCTGATCTTTCTTAATTAAAATTATTTCGACTGTTAATTTTTATTTTTACTAGCTACTCGAATTTATTGCTAGATTTATTGGAACTTTAATTGGTTTTTAACACGCGTTTCTTTTATTTATACTGTAATATGTTTGTTGCCGTAGAAGAAATATACGAATAAATAACTTAATTCGCATAGTGATAACTCTTAGCACAATAACACCTACTAGACATCGTATTTGAATTGAATATTCATTACATCGGTACCGAACAGAAATACATAAAGCGAATTTATTCGTTCTTCTAAATCACAATCCATATCTAAATATACTTGTATAAACATTCTGGTGATAAGTTCAAACTTTTTATAGTTTCTACGAACGTATTTTAGGTTCGCTACGTATTGTAAAAGCATTACACTGTTTAAATTATTCTTTACTTCGATAGATACATCACATAAACGTACGAACGGCGTGAATACATTTAGAGTGTTTTAGAAATAGCAAAATTATATGCATTTCTGAGAGCGTTATCTGAGATCTCAATGTCTTCCCCCACGTCATTGAAAAAAAATAGACATAAAAACATAGTAAATAGTAGTGTCGGGACGAGTTTTATCCCGATCCAATATTTCCCGGCGTTTCATTACGCGAGCCAACTACACTTCCGGTTTTTTACAGGACATAACGTCACAGTTGCGTCATGGTGCTAATGGTTTTACTAGTAGAATTATCCGATGTAAATATTAAATATTTGTTTACATAGAAGCCATGTTGCGCCACTGATACATTTCTTCTCATATAATATTACGAAGCGACGAAGCCTTCGCTTTTGGTGAAAGAAAACATCGTAATGAAGCCATAGCATGGTGGTGGGGCTTTTTTTCTAAGTCTGACTAACTACTACTCTCAAATTGAAAGTGTGTCACCAAGCAACTGTTATTGTGTTCCGGCATACGCACTTCTACGTCCTAAACGTAGAAAAGGACTGGCTATGTAGTACTACTGCCAGAATAACTCAACATTGTGAAGGGCTAAGCTAAGCAAGTACTAGGTAATGCAACGACTGTGCGATGATATGTGAAAACCATGTAACTAGAAAGTTTTGAATATGTTGGTGGACCGTGGACGGATATACGAGTAGAGGAAAACCGATAAAGGTATCAATGGATAGTGGTAGTTCGGTGAAGCTGTTAAGACCTTGCTAGATAAATAGCGTAATCAGTTCGAGAAAAAAAAAAGAATGGATTGTCTGAAAAATGATATGTGTGTAAAAGGTATGAATACTGAGATTACATATGACAGGGAAAAGAGGAAAAGTAAAACATGTCGTGCCGACCCTACTTAGATGTAATGTGTGATAAGAGTAAAAATATGATGTTGGTAATTGTCAGAACTAACTAGGTTTATATGAAAAATGTTCTTTGATAAATCGTACCGAACAGTGAAAAATTTTGGGTTAAAAACTCCAGATAAATAAACGAGTAAGAGAGATAGAAGAGACAACATTGAGATAATATAATATTTATAGAATTGACAGATCAACGTTAAATTGTTCAGTTGCCATTTTAGTTCGTTACAGGGATAGGAGAAGACTCGGTATCATTTTGTTCGGTAATCCCGTGCGAAGTTCAACTAATTTATCATTAAAAAAATCGCAATTTGAATTCCTCGTAAATTCTTAACATGGCTATTCACAAATTGAAGATTTATTTATATGTGTAATATATTAAACGACGTCGCGTTTCAGCTTTAAAACTCATTGCGAATACTTTTCACTAAAATGTAGCCCGGCTGAATATTTATCAGTAGACGTATGAGAGATACAATTAAAATTTAAATGTATGAAAAATACTTCATTACTGTCTGAGAGAATAGTACTCAGCGCTCACTCTGGCACGCATTAAACTCGATGTAAAGAATTTACGAGGTACTTGGATATCTATTTGCGAATTTCCGGAGACGGCGGCTGCACACGACACCTCATATATTATAAGATAATTGTATATCTATTAACAATAAACCAATTTTAATACGATTTCAAATAAGTTAAACGAGATCTATGTCGAACTACCTGGAGAAACGGGCTTAGATAAAATATTAGTTTGGTCTCATATACCTGCGTGTAAGGACGATGACGAAATTCCTCTGAAAGAAACTGGTCTCTTACATTAGGAATCCGAATCGCCAACAACGCTAAAGCGCTATCGTCTTCTTAATAGTGTTGGCACAACATGTTTTCTTCTTCTACTCTCCCATATCAGATTTCATCTCAGTATTCACAGCTTTTATACACATACCATTATTTACACAATCTATCCATATCTTTTTCCGACTTCCTCTACTGCTATATCCACCTTTATACTTACACCATTTCTAGGTATACGATTTATTTCTCTCCTCATGACATGCCCGAACCATGCTAACCTATTACTCCTCAACTTGTCTGTCACTAGTGCTATTTTCAAGATTCTAATATACTCATTCTTAATCGCAGTTAAAGTTAAACAGAACATGCCAATAGTCGTATTATTACAGATATTATTTCAACGGTTCTGGAATTCGTTTTATTACTCCATCCAGAACAAAAGATGATAAATATTCGCAAAAACAGGTGTCCGTTCTTTATTACAGGTGTAAAAACGTCTCGAGATAACTTTATATTATTTCGCATTTCACACCCCCTCACAATGGTACGTATGTTGTATGTATCCACTTATATGTTTCTTATTGTTAATTAAATTCTATTCATTTTGAGTTTATTACGAGCGATTACGAAATAACTAATACTTTCTTGATCGGCATCGATAAATCCGATACTTTATGTATTTGAGGTTTAGAGTATTGTATGCTATTATCCAGTCACGTACTGAGTGCACTTTTGTCAATGTAATTCAGAGATTTTGGTACAAAGCCTATGACCTTTTAGTATATGACATTAGAAGACGTCCATTCATGAGCTCTAGATAAGGGAGTAATCGATTAAAAAGTTCAAATTAGCTTTAAATATTAAATTCCAGTGAATATATTACTAGCAGCCGCCTTTGACTTCGTCTGCCTTTGTACCTTTATAAACGAATATACAATATATTTAATTTAAAAAACTATGAAAGATATCTGTTTTACCTTTTAAGTGAATCGCCAAATACCAATTTTCATACATCCGAGTTCAAAATTGACGTATTTTCATACATTTCATCCTCTCTTTGACTATATTGTGGGTTGAATAAAAAAAAAACCATCCTTAGTATCACCTACAATATAAAAGGGATCTGTATACATATTTTTACGTTCTTAGCCCTAGTACATTGGCGTTATATGTCAGTACGTTAGTCTTTTATATATTCTATATACATTATACATGCAGATAAAATTTTAAAATTTTATATCTAAAATTAACATAAAAGATGCCAAGATGTGTTACATTAAAGTGATATGAAATAAAAAAAAAAGTGCGTGCGTACAAAGTACACATGTCAGAAGTGAAACTTCTTTGGCGAACTAATTTATAAGTATTGTTTATATTTATACAAATCTAAAACTTTAGATTTCCGAGACTTGAAAAATAGATGAAAAATCTGCGTTTACTGCAAATGACGTCACTTCCGTTGCATAACTGCGTGACGTTACATCTGTAAAAAAATTACCGTCATGCGCCTAAAGAAGTTTCACTTCAAAAAACATGAACATATTACATAAATCAATTATTTCAATAAAGTGTAAGTAAATGGAATTTCAACACCACACGAAGGGGAGTCCAAAATAAAAAGAAACTCTCACGTAATTAGTGAAGGCATCTGAATAATTTTTCCTTTAAATTCGGATCGTAGTATATGAAAGAACGAGAGATCGGGAACAGAGCGCCGGGTTACGTCATCCATTCAACAATAAAACACCTATAAAAATGTTATGAAGAAGCGAAATTAAATCAACGTCTACATTAATAGAACAACACTCGACGCCGTATAAAATATTTTGGCGAAACATCAAGTTGATGTGGTTCGCGAGGTACTTAAACAGATACGTTATAATAACTCATGATGTAATTGATGTAAAGGCGGTGGTAGCAATTCCCATTTCCCTAAAAACTTACCAGACCTTACAGTTCTTCAAGGTGGTTAAACATATTTATTAGCAATATAGTGAGAGAATGAGATATATAGATAATTTCGTTACAATTCAGGGAGTCGTGGTAATTTCCAAGTCCGTTAAAAGACTGGAGATTAGTGATCACATGCTTTACAAGATTATCAAACGATTAGAAGGCAGACTCCTCCTCCATCAAACCCAAAAAGATCGAAAGCACATAAAGACTGTTACAAAGTATTATATACCCAGTCTCTTCTTACAGAATTTGGGGCATTATTGAAGCAGATGTTCAAAGTTTTGCACAGACCTAAGGGCAGGTGTTATCATCAATAATTTTAAAACGACTAAGGTATTACTTACAATACCCATGTCCAGTTAATATTTGTATTCAGCTGGTTAATCACGTGAACAGGAAAGATTTTGGAATTATGATCATCTATAGTATAACGTCGCAGTATTTATTATATTTTTCACTGCCATTGGCATTACCAAAGAATCTAATGTCTTCCAGTTTCACACATCATTGACTACTTTAATATATACGAAGTATTTAGAAAATCGATACACGGCCTCGCCTCTATTAGTGATTACTTAGACCCCATGAATATCCACAATCAAGATCAATCTAAACTGTCAGGCATAGTAGCTAGACTTGAGTAGAGAGATGGAACGCGTCAACGAATTCTAACGCTTTGAAAAACATAAAATGTTCCATTAAAACTAGAACGCAACTACTACGCCCTTGACCGTGAGACGTTCCGCCTACAAGGGGACTAGCAATTACGGGAACAACACGTTTCGTTTGCGACACAGTGTCTACGAAAATAGGCAAAGGAATGTGGGTCACACAGGGGACGCCACGTTCAGGTATGTTCATTGGAAAATAACAAGCGTTTTATTTTACACGAACTTTCAATTTCATTAGAAAACTGGGAAGGTATATTGAAACTCTATATAAAGATCTTGTTTTTAGCAACACACAGTAGTAGGACATTCTCTAGTGCCTATAAAGTAAGAGACCGACAACAAGTCCAAAATGTATCACTATATACTTATACGTATACTATATATGTATACTTGATAGTAAGTTCTCTTCATTTCTTCTTCTTACTCTTATCCTACCTAAGTAGGATCGGTACATGTTTTTATCTTCCACTCTCCACTGTCAGATGTCATCTCAGTATTTACCTTTTATGCACAAGTCAATTTTCACACAATCCATTCATACCTTTTTAGGTCTTCCTCTACTCCTATATTCATTCGCCGTCATGCTCAAGATTTTTCTAGTTACATGGAAGTTCTCTTCATTTATAAAATGATATATTAATCCCGCAAAATATTAAACATCTTTTTCTTCATATATCACTCTTAAAAGAATAATTCGTCATTCGACAGATGCACTTTATAAAACTGGCGAAAGTCCAAAAAAATGTTTTGGCACCGTTGAGGTCAAGGAATCTAAGTATTTTATTTATTATTTTTTTAAAACCTTGTCTTGGCTTAACGCTGACTACTTTATCGTGTGTGTGTTTGCGACACAGATTAATTAGTCACATTTTGAGGGGAATTAAAAATAAATCAAGATGAATAAATTATACACTCGACTATCTTGGTATCCATGACACCGATTCACTTAGCTTGTCTTTAATAGTTGTTTACTAAAATACAAATAGTTTAAAACAAGAAAATATAATCGTCATTCCAAGTTACTCCATAAAACAATAACAGTAAACAGAAGTACATAACCGCTTAAGAATAACGATTCGCCCGTAAACAGTTCTACTGTTATAAACATATCTGTTCCATAGCTGTCGTATAATAACGTCAGTGGGACATCGATTGTATTAAATGTCAAAGAGAAGTGGAGCTGTTTGCTTTGCGACCGAGGAACGACGGAAACCTACATCAAATATACATAAGGAGGTAACATCTATTGTAACACGGATAGGTTCTATTAATATATTATATCTGCATTTAACATATAAATTATTTAGACTTAAATATAATTTTTGGTCTTCCATTTAGTAATTTGTTGTAAGAGCTTTTAAATAGAACGTGTTTTTGGCAATTCATCTAGTGGATTATTGCTGCCATTGTCAAGTAGGTAATGGATACATTAGTCCGATGAAATTGTTAAGACCTTGCTAGGCCAATAGCGTAATCAGTTCGAAAAAAAATTAATGGATATTACAAGTATTTTGCGATCATTTCAATGTTCTAACAACTGGCCTTCTTGTTAGAAGAACTCATGCACCGTGGTATTATTTCCGCACAATAACTAAGCTATATTACGTAAAACACTACGAATATTACCAAATACAGGGCTAAATAACACAAGATTATGAATAAAATATAAAATCCACTACATAACATTCCAAGATCCTTCCAAAAACTAAAATAGGAGTTATTATTAACGACGTAGGACTAGTCATAAACTTAAAAATCATGGCGAAACAGTTGCTATGGTGATTTATATTAAAGTACAAATTTACGATAATGCATCCAGTACAGTGAGTGATCGCAGTGAGGAGAGCACATCACGCCGACAGGATATGATAGCGACGTCCAACCGAGATAAATGTTATTTCTCTTACCTACTGAACTACACTCCATGTCGTTAATATAAACATGAGCAATCTTTTATAATCGTACACATTATAAAAGTCGATCGAGAAGCTCAGAAGAAAATGACCACACGATTCGAGTATCCAGTACACAAGACATTAGTAGACAACGATTAGTATTACAATTTTATTTCTGTTTCTGTTACATGTTCATAGTATTCGTATTATGTAAGTTGATTTTAAAATATGTAAATAATTTCATATCTAAGTAAATAATATCTAGTATAAAGTAAATTTTCAAAAAAAAGTATAAACCGACTTCAATATCAATCAAAAACCCTAAAGGGACTAAAAAGCGGAAAATAAATAGTTTATCAAATTAACCAAATTAAATAAAACATATGAATATGTGTGCTACCTAGAGATGTACTGGAAGTCGCTACCAACCAAAATTTTTGTATTACAGAGACGCGAGAGTGGACTTAAACTTTGTACCTGTAGATGATATGATTTTCGGTTTGGTTGGCACCGACTTCCAATACATCTCTAGGTAGCACACATATTCATATGTTTTATTTAATTTGGTTAATTTGATAAACTATTTATTTTCCGCTTTTTAGTCCCTTTAGGGTTTTTGATTGATATTGAAGTCGGTTTATACTTTTTTTTGAAAATTTACTTTATTTTTCCATTTTTAGTGTACATAAATATATTTTACTAGCAGTGCCCGCGAACTCCGTTCCGCCTTAAGTATATTAAAATATGCGCATTTTTGCGGTATGGTATCTATCGGTATGGTATGCGATATGGTTTCAATTGGTTGTACAATAAGTAACGTTTGGTACGAACGCAACCTTTTCAGTAATCCGCGATAGTTTCTACCACCAACTCGGCTACCATCGCTTCACACATTATACACCTTAAGTAATGTAATTACAATGCTTGCGTCATGTTGCAACACAGCAACGAACATAAGCACAATAGGCTCCTAAGAATTGAAGAGTTTTTTTTTATAATATTGGTAGCAAACGAACATACGGATCACCTGATGGTAAGTGATCACGGCCGCCCATGGACAATTGCGACACGAGAGGAAACACAGATGCGTTGCCGGCCCTTAAGAAAGGAGTAGGCTCGTTTCTTGAAAGTTTTCTTACTTTGTCACGGATCCCATAATCAGAACCTAACCAAACTCTCATCAAACTACCCTTGAAGTACATCCTTTTCAATAAAAAATGAATCATCGAAATTGGTTAGCGTAATATTGAGTTATTCGTCTATTTGTCGTGTACATACTTAATGCAAATTTAAAACTTATACGGTTTTGCACTGGATGCCGTTTTCGGAACTGTACCAAATTGAAATGGGACCACACTGGAAGTACCAGCTTTCAAATAAAAAAAAAATAATCAAAATCGGTTCACCCAGTCCAAAGTTATGAGGTAACAAACATAAAAAAAAAAAATAATAATAATACAGACGAATTGATAACCTCCTCCTTTTTTTGAAGTCGGTTAAAAATAGTTTAATATGATGCAGTGATAATACTTGTAATTGAAAAGCTCCGTAGTAACAAGCTCAGTAACAAAATCAGAAACGCAAATAAAAAATAACAGTGTGACGCAAAAATGCTTAATAGAAGTGAAATTTTTGTATTACAGGGAAAAAACATATTATTAAAAAAATACCACATAAAACCCAACGTTATGCGGTATCAGCAAGACGGTCACCCATCCAAGTTCTGACCGCGCTCGACGTTGCTAAACTTCGGTAATTGCACGACAACCGGTATTTTCAACACTCTACCCGACACAGTGTTTTGCCCCATCACTTTTCGTTACACAATAAGGTTGCGGATCAGAATTTCAAAATCCTCATATAGGAAGTTTACTTAAAAAAAACTCCGATAAAATCAAAATATGTAACTTAACAATCCACAAACATTATAATTTAAGAATTCTAATACATTTTTCAGTCGTAAAAGCCACAGACTACACCCTGAACGAAATCCTCGGCTTGGTTCTGCTTTTAACACCCTGAGATATTTCAGAATTGTTTAGACGATATAACAAACAAGATCACGTGCCGTCTTCTTCATCTTCATCATTCTTCAGTTATAAACTTTTTTTTTTCGAACTGACTTCGCTATTGTCCTAGCAAGATCTTCTTAACAGATTCACCGGCCTACGAGTCATTTAAGAAGTACCTGTCAGAATTATTATGTGGAGTGAATCTCATACATACATAATATAAACGGATTTTCTTGCGGTTTTCATCATTGTACTAACGTACATACATACGTACATAATAAAAAAGTTTTTTGTTTCGAACTGACTACGCTAACAGTTTTTAACGTTTAATTTATTTATTTTTTCTTTGTTACAAACTATCTTTGTTACTCTATTTCTCTAATATCATATTGTCCGTGTATTTGCTGTAATAAACATATTTTCTTTCTTCTTTCTATCGAGTGAACAAGGCCTTGTGAGTTACATAATAAATTAGATGATGTGAGCCGTTCCATATTTTTGAAAATTTTATTGTTTCATTCTAAGTACGTGTTTTAACTGACTTAATTAATGCACTTGCTTTAATTTTTTCTACAGTAATTACTTAAGACCTTTATAAAAATCTAATGTGATATATGTATAAAGACCCCCTTACATCGGTTCACCCGTTTCAAAGATAAACATTTATTTATATATATGTATGCACAGATACAAAAGTGTATTCACATTGTAGTTTTCTTATTCCTTTCATGATTAATATGTTAAAACGGACCGTTTCCGATGTTTTAACTTTTTTTATTTTATTGTCGTGACGTCATAAACACTGTAACAGATGTGTTGACTATGTAAACTAACACTAACCTTGCAAATCGTAATAGACATAACTATTTCTCGTCTTTCAAACAATAACATATTACAATGAAGTTTCATAGCGCACCTTCAGAAATCAAATATTTGCCCTCAATTAATATGAATACACTCGACCGTAATCTATACATCATAGAACATTCTAGAGACGATATAAAAATATAATCACTACTACTAGTGTACACACCAGGCGTTTAGAAAATGCGGAAATGCTGTTCCACTATTAATAGAACGATCAATAGCTTTCCCATAGATGACGGATACAAACGTTATGACTATAGTGACTCTCGGTTTACTTTGTCACGAATTAAAGTATGTATCGATAAAATAGAAGCGTCTGCTGTTTGCTTTGAATTATGTCCGCAACCGTTGAACCAATTTGACGCGCCTTTAAGCATGGACAAAAATATTTTCAAAGCATTTTCAAGACTGCGCTTTTCCACGGGGTTAAACAGTAAATAAAAAATACTAGTTGTTTCGCGCGACTAAAGTCTGCGTCATTTATTATCTCAATTGTTTTTTTTATATCTCAAAGAGATCAGACAGTGTTATCGACGAAAGCTCCCAGGCGGCTTGATTTTCTCCGACACTTTCAACATTTATCGTTATATTCCAAGCAATTTATAAAAAAAAATAACAAATTATCTACCTAAACCTTCCTCGTGAATCACTCTATCTATCAATAAAAACCACATGTAAATCCCCTTAGTAATTATTGAGTTTATTGCGAACAAACAGACACTCAGACAGACGCGGCGGAGGACTTTGTTATATAATATGTAGTGATGTAACCGAGGTAAGGATTAAATAGTAAAGAACAAAAATAAGTGTCGTTCTTATTTGCCTACACTTATAAGCGTTTTATGAATCACTCTGTAACATTTGCGTAGTCGGAAGCTCTACTATTGAAATGAGAGGTTACGGGTTCGTTCCCCGCATATGGCAGACTTTCTTATAATCAGCATAATTGCCGATTCGGTGTTTGAAGGTTAAATATTTACATATAGGTGGTCCTTTAATATAGGATATATGCTAAAATTCAAATTACATTGCCGTGTATGTTATTATATCATTAAAAATATATGCCAACTTGTGCTGATGATAGCACGAAGCATCTTGTCCGCATAATTGGTGACTACATATCGCCGTGGTGGTTGAGAGTTCGAAGCCCGACATGTACCAATGAATTTATTGAGATTCGCGTACATTTACTAATTTGAATTGGTATCACTATCGGCTGACGGTGAAGGAAAACCTCGTGAGGAAACCTGAACCTGAGAAATGTTCTTGTAGTACTACCGTATGTAGGAGAATATAGAACTGTGAATACGTCGTGGACTTGCGCGGGAATTACGCCCATACCTTTTTTCGGGATGAGGCCTATGATCCTGCAGTGGGTCTCTTAAAGGCTGATGTGATGATTATAATACGTCGTTAATTAGTTGATCAACTGCTCTATGTCTAACCCATAACACTAAAAACAGACTCGGCAATAATTAATAATATAACCAGCGAAGATTTGTCCAAATCTCACTTGTACACAAGTGTACTGAGATATTTAAAGCGATGATGGCTTAGTAGATAGCGTGTTTGTACACAGCGTCGATGAACGTAGGTTCGGATCCTTGCAACTGTGTCGGAGATTGTCGTGAAGAAAAACGTAACTTTGAGGCAATAGCATAGTCCACCTGGCTTTTTGCAGGCCGGCATGATAGTGGCGACCGGCGATAGGTAGTGTGTCACTAGTTGGCCGCCATTGTTGTTGGATTCTATTGTGGTTACTATCAGGCATAGTGCAGTAATTTTGCCGTGCTACAATAAAAAAAGGTACCACCCTAAAATTGAAAATCTATCGCCTTAGTACGTTTGGCATATTTACCAACATTAACCACACCGCCACTTAACATCAGATGAAATAGAGATTCAACGCTAAAACTTATAACATATATTTAAAAATGTGATTACAATGTTATACTATAAGATTCATAGTAAAACATAATACAATTATGCCAGAGTAGGATTTTGAAGGTTTCCATTACCGAAAGCCAAGACTTATTACAGTCAAATGTCTTGGACAGACTGTTACTACGAGAATATGCTTCCTGTAAAACTTATACCTTTTCCATGAAATCTCACTCTCGAATCATAGTGGCTAACATATGTTAGGATTTAGGTTCTCGTATCCGTTCTATGAGCATCTTGTGTACTTATTGCTTGGAATTATTTTAGTACTCGATAGCAAGTCTCATATTTATGTTTAACTCTTAAGAATTATAAATAATAGTTAGATTATTGATTACAGAGACAACATAAACAACATGAACGTGTAATCTTGACAGCTACAAGGTTCTAATGTTTATAAATAGTCTCGTTTACAGAATAACAAATAATATAAAGAATAGTTACGCAAAAATGTCAAAGTTAATCATAAATCTATAAAAAAATTAGTTTAGACCATTACATATACATGTCGGACGTAAAGTAACGCTTAATGTTACAAAACCCGAAAAGTCTCTCAGTCGTATACGAATATAATTTTTATTGCAAAACAAAAATATTGTAGCAAAAAAAAATGTATTTAAGCAAAATAATTTCAATATTATTTAATATTTCATACAAAATATACGTAACGTTTTAAATCGTTTTACTTCGAACAGCCGTTTACTTCAAGTATTCTTAACATCGTATGTAAGATTAGAAAACCGTAAAACAAAAACCATCTTACCCCGAAAACCGAAAAGAAAAAACTAAAACAAACGAAAAAAAATATCCAAATATGACCGACAAAATCGTTGGTCGGTTCGCTTTCACATCACTATTACATACATACATACATACACACTGCGTAATCACAAATCAGAAGACCGTATTCAAAAATAGAACACAATTAGTTCCGCAACTCCATTCAAAGTTTCCGACAACAAGCCATACGAGAATGTGTACGAAATTTGAAATTACACACTCGTTTCGAGTTTGAAACACAAACCCGTGTCGACTTATCGATATTTCGTTGATTGTCGTTTCGTTATTGTTTTATTATCGTAAAGTATTTCGTGTGTTATCGTTCGTATATTATTCAGAGATTATATATACGAGGAGTGGAACGGAACGTCCGTACGGACTGAAAACGCGGACCGAACTTGTGAGAGCTTTCAGTTTTCAGGAGGCGGCGGCGGCGGCCGCGGGGCGTCGCGCTACGACTACGGTTTACAGCTCAATTTAGTGTTAATTCCCTAGTAAAATCTATCGTTTACACAACCTAATGAACGGACATAATCTGTTTGCATGTCACTCACTCCTTATGTTTATTTACTTGACACGGGAAACAAAACTAACCTTCACCGAGTTGACGATTCAGGTTATTTTTTAACCGACTTCAAAAAAAGGAGGAGGTTATCAATTCGTCTGTATTTTTTTTTTTTTTTTTTTGTTTTTT
>MU159193.1:33347-43581 GCA_015888305.1 Antheraea pernyi
ATTATAAGTTATATATACTGATGCAATTGGTTTCGTAAGTAGCTTTTTTAAAATGTTTTTTCAAATTCTTTAATTCTATGGTGAGTACCTCTAATTTTTTAATTTTAAATGTTATAATCTGTTATACTTTAAAAATACAGCTGCTAATGGAATCATTATCTGTTTACCCTTATTTTCTTTTTATATTGTAGGAGGCCAACGAACAGATGGACCACCTGAGGTTAAGTGATCACCACCGTCCATACACACTTACAACACCAGGGGAGCCGCAAGTGCATTGCCTGCCTGTCTTGGGAGGGGGGAGAGGAAGGGAAGACGGAAGGGGAAAGGAAGGGTAGGTAGGTCTCCGGTGCTCTCACTGACCGAACGAAACGCAACAATGCAAGCACTATTACTTCCGTCGGTTTTCTCTGAGAGGGTGGTACTACCCCGATCGAGCCGACCCATTCATGCTGAAATCAGTAATAGCTTCAGCTTGGCTCTACCACCTACACTCCCCACCTAAATAGGCAGAACATGTTTTCCTTCTGCACTCTCTCCTATCAGACGTCATTTCAGTATTCACACCTTTCACACAGTCAAACCATACCTTTTTCAGTATTCCTCTTCTCTTATCCGTCCGCCATCATACTCAAAACTTTTCTAGTTACATGGTTTTCATCACTCCTGATGACATGCCCAACAAATGAAGTTACTAAATCACAAAAGTAATAAAGTCTACTTCTGTTAAGTAAAAGTATCTACGTCTATTTATATTTAAATATAACATATTGTTGGGGTATTATTTTATTTTGAATACGTGTATTAGTAAGTATATTACCAGGAGAATACTTAAAGGGTCACATCCTTCAATCCTGTGGTATTTCATGGTCAGATTTAACATATAAAATAATAATATCAAAACTATTATTAATAAACAACAAAGAGAACCTTAGTTGAAATTTGTTCTAAAACTTTTAAAAGTATGGAACCGATACTTTTAAACGTAAAAAATTCAGATCTAGCTTCAGTGAACAACTTTAACGGGGCCCTTTTCAAGGTTAATCATTACGTAACTGCTTATCGTGGGAACGCCGCACGTTCGAACAAGAGGAAATGGGACGCGAGCCGAGGTATGGGAGGCAGGTCGGACTGCGCGACAGGGTATGATTGATTTTTCATACCAGTTCGTTTTTGCGTAAATCGGCTGATGTTGAGTGTATATCAGCTTGGCGATTATCGAGATATAAATTAGGTGAAATATTAAGCACCAATTTTTTTAATTGATTTAGAATGAGAATCGACTAATCATTAACATATCAAAATATTGCTGGCAACTAAACAGTCGCTCGGTATACATTTATTTACAAGAGCAAGCGATCTTGAAATATAAAATTTAAATAATACTTAAATTACCTAGTACAAGCACACCGCTCCAATCCTTCGCTTACACTGTATATGCTGCCTCGGCGCATCCGCTGGACAATGTCACGTCCTGTCACACTCCTCTCGCGCGCATCCTATCGTATCCGCTTGATATTCGCATGAATCTGTGTGTTGCGGAATAAAAACAAAAGCTATCAATTTGGAAAACAAAAGAGCTTAATGCATTTTGAAATAAATTGAATACGTTGAAACGTTATTTACTTGCCAAACAAATTTTATAATGTTTGGTGACTGCAGTTTCTTTGGCGGAATGCCACTGTTTCAAATGATACATTGCGCTATCATGTGAGGAGACGTAGTTTATACCACACTGAGCAGACAGGCGTGAATATCTGTTGACTATGTTATAATAATACAAAGTAATAGGCCTGTATAAGATAGAAACTTAATCATATATTTTTGTACCGAAAAGTTATAGGTAAAAAAATATTTTTTTAAATAACGATTTTATGCCACTTCATGACATAGTATAAAACAAAGTCCCCCACCGCCTCTGTCTGTCTGTCTCTTCGCGATAAACTCAAAAACTAGTGAACGGATTTTCAAGCGGTTTTCACAGGTGAATGCAGTGATTCGTGAGGAAGGTTTTAGTATATTATTTGTCAACATTTTTTTATAGTCAGGGCGGGACAGCGTCTGCCGAGCCCGCTAGTCTGTTATATTTTATAATTACTACTTCGTCTTAAAAAACGTATTAATATGTAGCGTCCTCTATTTCTAAGTAAAATATTCCCTTCAAAATTGAATAACACAAGAAAAAGATATATACATTTTGTTTGTGAAACAATTGATAATATATTAAAGAGGCGTGTAGTTGACCTGAAAATATTCCTGAAAAGTGTGTTTGTTATATATGCCAATCTATGTGTTCTATACATTCTGCCTATGTCTAAAAATAATTAATTAACGATATAAAATTAAGCTTAAAACAAGACATAAGGTACCGTAACTTATTGAATTATGTATAGCTGCCAAATGAAATTGTGACGCGAGAACAATTTCTCGCTCAACGTTTTCTACTGTAGATGCTTTTGCTTTTTGTTTAATTTGAGGGAATTCTCAGAATATTCAGAACAATTTCATAAGCGTATTTTCGAACAGGTATATTTTAATTGCGGGTTTAATAGTATTGTGAATCCCATGTGAAAGCCTTAATGATTCATGATAACGGAATTTTATGAGATGTTAAGATAATATGAAATTATTGTATGTCAGCCTTGTTTGTTGAATTTTTAATAATGAAGAATTTAATAATACAACAATGCATTCCTCCGAGATCAATTAGCAGTGTGTTAAGATATAAATTAAATCTTATCTATTATAGGAGGAGCTTATTTTTATTATAGGAGGCAAACGAACAGACGGGTCACCTAGTGGTAAGTGATCAGTGATCACCACCGTCCATAGACACTAGCAACACCAGGGGAGTCGCAAGTGCGTTGCCAGCCTGTGTTAGGGGGGAGGGAGGAGTGTGAAAAGGGGGAGTGTGGAAAAGGAGATGGGTCTCCGGCGCTCTCACTGACCGAACGAAACGCAACAATGCAAGCACTGTTACTTCACGTCGGTTTTCTGTGAGAGGGTGGTACTACTCCGGACGAGCCGACCCATTCATGCTGAAACAAGTAGTAGCTTCAGCGTGGCTCTACCACCTATTAATATACTAATATTATAAAGGTAGACGTGAGTTTATTTGTTACGTTTCTACGTCTTAATTACTTAAATGATCGTCATTAAATTATTATATACGTTGTTACAAAAGAGGACTTAAGGTACATTTGATCCTAATAAAAGTAATGTTTGTTTTTAAGGATAGGTTAAATCTACATCGACACGAGTGCCACCGCGGGCAAAAGCTGACAAAGAAATAATTTAAACACATAAATTGAAAACAAAGTTTAATAGTCAGGCGGCATTAGTACACATTTGAAAGCACGCCAGCTCCGTGACAGTCGGACTCATTACTCACTACACTATACTACAAAAAGGTATGTATCATATATCACAATGAAGAAGCAAACTAGAATACATGTACTGAGAAATATGGTCGTCGTTTTGTTAAAATCTATGTGTTGTTGTTAGCTTATACTGCACCAATTCTACGTATTATAACCAATTAGTTACAGTGAATTAGTTATTGCTTCCAGAGTGGATTAATAAATTACTTTTATGTTGTAATGTAATTGTTTGTTTGTGAGTGTCATGTACAAAAAAAGTGTGTGTGTACTTATGTACACGCGTTAGAAGTTATACTTCTTTGGCGTAACTAGATAAAATCTTTTCAAAAATTTTATCTTTCGCCTTATTCTACGTTTATAGAAAAAACGACACTAACAATAAAAAAGTTGACTATAGCTAACTTCACGGTTTTTCGAGACTGTGTGCACGCGTATGACGATACGATAACCATATAGGCCAGCGCTGCGGCTGGAATATTGTAACTTTATTTTTTACTAGCTTCTGCCTGCGACTTCTTCCACGTGTAATAGTTACTTTGGGCTTACGCTAATAAGCAGCGGAAGCTCGCATCGTAAAAATTTACTCTCATCATTTTTCCCTGACGCGCAAAAAGAAGTATAACTTCAATAAAAACTAATATGAGGGTTTTTTAAATTAATATAAATATATTGTACGTTACTTATATCAATCTGTAACTATACGTGAATTTAATTTATGTATATTAAAAAGTTGTGAACCATAAAATTATTCCACTGGTTTCCATTATCACAAAATTTTACATAATATTAAAATTGTCGGGATTTCCATAAAGTAAACAAAATACAACCGCGATTGTAAGCGCTGATATGAAATTATTTATCATTGAAATAAAATGTTGAGATTGAACGTGTGATAAAGTGACATAAATATTTTTGTTAACGATGTAAAAAATGATAATTTGTAAATTTCGGCGCGTACTCTCGATTAATCTGTAGAACGCCTTCAGGTTTTGTACCATCTGGACACTCGGTTAATTTATTATGGACATTATTCAACACGGGGTCGGCGCCGACGGCGTGACGTCACATGAGCCATCGCACGCCAAGCTTTTTCCGTAGCCTTCGTAACTGATTGGCTACCATGATTCAAATGTTTAACTCGTTAACCTTAATGGTCTCTATGATTTGTGGCCGCTATTCTGTGTACGAGTGATCTGCTCGTAATAAATGGATAACATCGATTAGCTACGACCACGAATGTATAAATAAATACCTCCGTCTGTATATAGAAAATCAGTACGACTTTGTAGCTTTCTTGTTACAGTTTTTCGTATTATAAAAAAATGGCTGCGAAGCCGAAACTTTTCTTTCGTTTTTACTTGACGCGTTTCTCTTCGAACTTACCGTAACAGGACTCGGTAGCGGGTGTAGAAAAAAGTTGGGAAATATGTATTTAAATGTTAGCTTTATATATAAATTTCTTCTGTGCGTGTGTATGTCACTGAACTCCTCCTAAACGGCAGGAGCGATTTTGATAAAGCTTTGTGTGCGTGTTCCAGTGGATCCGAGAATGGTTTAGATTCAATTCAATTGGACCCGGTAGGTGGTGTTGCGGTTGACTTTTAGGATTTTTTTTATTATCAAGACAGGACGACGTACGCCAGGTCCGCTAGTATATACATAAGTATTTTCTGTATCTTTAGTTCACTTTTATTTTATTTTCCCCGTTCTGTAGACTGTTGTCATTTAAATTATAATTTTCATTTTTATACATTATTAGTTGATTCGTGCGACTTCGTCTGCGTCTTTTATTATCTCAATTACTTTGTTATATCTCAAAGGGATTAGGTAGCATTTTCGACGAAAGCTCCCAGCCGGCTTGACTTTTATACCGGTACTTCCAACAATTATCGTTACATTTCAACGAATTTACAAAAAATCTTGACAAATTATATACCGAAACCTTCCTCCTGAATCACTCTATCTATTAATGAAAAGAGCATGAAAACCGCTCGGTTCTTGAGTTTATCGTGAACAGACAGACAGACAGACAGACAGACGTGGCGGAGGAATTTGGTTTATAATATGAATTGATAAGTCAAGCGTGATAAATTGTGGTGGCCTAGAGGTTTGACCGGTGGCATATTATTTCAATGTCCGCAGGTTCGAACCCCGACATATACCAACGAATTTTTCGAAATTCGCGTACATTTACTAATGTTAAATTGGTAACATTATCGGCTGACGGTGAAAGAAAACAACGTAAAGAAACCTGAACCTGAGAAATGTTCTTGTAGTACTACTAAATTACTACTGTATGTGGGAAAAATAGAGAACATTGGATTGCTCAGAGTTTGAAATCAACAATACGTCGTGGGCTGGCGTGGTGATTATGCTCATACCTTCCTTCGGGAAGAGGCCTAAGGCCCTGCAGTGGGTCTCTTACAGGCTGATGATGATGAAGTCTAGCGTTTGAGGCCTTCACAGCTTCACCGGGTTATTCGATACGAAATATATATAAGAGTTATTGAGGTATGTATGCTTGATATACATATATGTTTCAACAACTCATATATGTATGAATAGTTAGCTTGGTTTAGGTTAGCTCAGATAGGTCGCGAATTGCATGTATCAGGCAACAGCCCAAGCCGAGGTGTAACGTGCACCCTTGAGCTAGTTGTGAAATAAAATCGGCTGAGTGCCTTAAGCGCTTGCCTTAGTAGTCCGGTGAAGCTATTAAGACCTTGGTAGGTCAAGAGAAGCAGTCAGTTCGAAATAAGAAATCTTCACCGGGCTGATGTCAAGATCTCAAATGTAGCAGTCAGAAGACGGTAGCTACTTAAGCGGGGCTAGGAAAAGCACTACCATCATGCTATGGTTTTCTCCATCACTGAAATTTCACTGAATCACTGAATTTTCATTTTCAAGCATCCGAATCTACGTCAATCGATGCGGTTTTCGAACACGTTAACCACTGAATCATTATCGATCCACTGTATAATAAAAGTAGACCTTTAACATATGGATTTTATGTATAACAATATTATATCGGTGCTTGTTCACCGGCGTGTAATGAAAATATAAAAAGATTCATTTATCTTATACAGCAATATTGCGAAGATTTATGATTATTAAATACGGACGTTTAGTGATGCTTAATAGTTAGCTTATTTGATATAATTTTGCAAGAGAAAGGATCGTTAAATACTTGATACAATAACTACCTACGTAAGTTTTTTATTTTATAAGATAAGAATATATTGATATATAAGTATCGTTGGTTGATATCATTGACTAAATATAATAGATTTCGATAATTTTTTTTCCATAAAGACTTATATTATTATCACGATATCTCGTTGATATACAAAAACCCAAGATGCACACTTAACGTCTCACAGCTGGCACACAAAAATAAGTGCATAATTTTGGATTATACAGTTATTTATCCCGCCCTGATAATAAAAAAAACCTTGACAAGTTATACACCTAAACCTTCATAATGAATCATTTTATTGTAGTATACGTTAACAACAAACTGTATTATATAATGAACATGGGTACAGTTATGCGAGGGTATTTATAAAGTGTGATAAGTGCACCCACCCACGACATTGTCATTGATTGTCAGTCGTTAATAAATAAGTGATTGTGTTACGTAAAGAGTTTGTTTTCCTCTAAATCTAAATCATTTATCTACCAATGAAAACCGCATGAAAATCCGTTGAGTATTTTTTTAGTTTATCGCGAACAGACAGACAGACAAACGTGGCAGAGGACTTCGTTTTATAATATGTAATATAAACAAAAAAAAACAAAAACATACAAAAATAATCATTTCGTTTTTATTAATTTCATTATTGTAAGATAGTAATAAGCCTACTTAAGTTTCCTTAATATTGTGACCTAGGTCTTTTTTTTTTGTTAGAGATTTTCTTTATTACCCAAAAAAAAAAATGTAATGGTTCAAATAAATGTGTTCAGAAACTAAATTCAGAAACGGTCAGAACTTTTAGAGTGTACGTTCACCTAATGTGAGTAGGTTATACAGTGTAGCGTTAAACAGACAATTTTACTAAACCTGAATAAATCAAATACCCACACATTGCGCGTATTCAGAATGATAAATTGATATTTACGTGATCCTTAACTGAGGGAGGGATGGGGAGGGGATGGGGAGGGGTTGGGGAGGGAAGAAGATTGGGAACGGGAGGTGGGCCTCCCGCGCTCTCACTGACCGAAGGAAACGCATCAATGCAAGCACTGTGTCTTCACGCGGATTTTTTGTGAGTGGTGTTAATTTTTAGATTTATGTGAAAAAAATTGCTACATGTGTCTTGGAATAAGTAATAAAATAGATTTCAAACATTTTTAGAAATTTCTATATGTCTGTCTATTTGTTTAAACACGCATCACTGTTAATGTACTGCGTTCATAAAACATCATGAAGCATATCCTCTAGTAAAGCTTAGTCTTGGTTTCATTAAAATGGGTTCACTCTATCAAAAGTTATTGTATATTTTAATGAGGACGCGACTTAAGTACGAGAGAAAAGTAGATAAGTAAATGGGCTTAGTACATTCAGATGATTTTATTAGTCACCGTTTTTTATCACGCTTTTATTAGCTTCACCTGTATGTATGTATGTATGTTTGTAACCGATCCCTTTGAGCTCGATTTTGTCCTACTTTGAACTATCAGATTTAATTCAAATTTGGCACACCTGTCAAAGGTCGATGACATTACAATAAACCGAAAAAAAAAATTAACTAAAAAATGAAAAATAAATAGTAGTTTAAAAAAAAACTAAAAAACGACGCTTTCATAAAAAATTCAACTAAAAAAAAACAGGAAATAAATTTAATAAATTGATTAAGAATAGTGTAAATTAGAAATAAATGTATATTTTTTGTAAAAAGTGACAAAAAAATTATAAAATGATATCTGGAGGTGCTGATATTGGCATGCGTTACTGTTAATATCAGCAGCTTTAGATATCAGTATTTTTATCATTTTTAGTTTTTTTAAACTATTGTTTATTTACATTACGCACGCGGACAGAGTCGCGGGAACTGCTAGTATTTTATAAAATGTGATTTATATGTGTTTCAATTAGACGTATGTACGTAGGCAGAGGCTTAAATAATAATAAAAGGTTAAGATTACTTGAATAAAGTGCACAATAGGTGCTAGTCGAATGGCGGGCGTGGTTGACCACGCCTTTAACGCGACAATGAATAACAAACTGGAGCTGACTCCCACGCACTACTGTCTTAGCCATTCCATATCTTGTAAAATACAACCGTGTCTAGTAACTTTTTAACTCGACATATTGTACTAATTTAAATTGTAAGAGGTTGTAACTGTGACATTTATTGGTCAGTAATTCGTTAACTTGTATTTATTTTTAAATAGGTGTGGAAAACTGGGACGTAGGTAGATAGCGTCGCACTAGTTATATAAGTGATATGGGGCTCAGGCCCCCGAGCTACAGGGGCCTGACGTGTGTAAGAGAAAATTCGTAAAATGCCACCTTAGTCCATTGAAATATTACATTTTTAGGCCTTACCTTGCGTTTTTTAGAGGACGCAATTTTATTTTTTTGATGTGTAGGGGGGGTCAGTGTAAAGCTAAAATCAAGTTTGTGGGGTCGCCACCCTTGCCCCACGGCCACCATTTTGAAAATAGGGGATGAAATGGTTATTACGATTTATCTCTTAAACTATTTATCTGATAAAAAAAAATGTAACATTTTTTGTTGCAAATTTAATTCTCTACAACTTTGGTCTAGTATCTGTTTGTCGTAGAATTATAAATAAAAAAGTTATAAGCGAAAATGTTCAGATATTCGAGAAAAAAAATGAACCCACGTACGTAATATGTACACACGTATAATATATGTATAGTTAAGAGTACTGAAAAATAATACTCACTTCGGAGCGCTGTAGAACCTTAGTTATTGACTTAATTAAAAAATGTTGCTTATAAAAGTTATTCCTTAAAAAAACGACCTACAAAAATGGTCTGATATCATTTTTTCGTAAAATGATAAAAAAAAAGTTATATCGTGGGACAAGGGTGGCGACCCCACGAACTTGATTTAACGCAACCCCAAATGTAACTTTTCAATGGACTACCTATAACATCAAATACTTATTGAATATAAGGAACCAACGAGTCAATAATTGGAATATACAAATAACAATATTATTATCCTTTTTTTCCATAGGGAAATATCTAACGGATATCCACCCCGCCGGGCAAGTAAGGATGGATTATGTCCGATTCGCACAGACGGAAATTCCATGGTGCCGTCTCACACACCTTTCTCTTTTCCGGGACTGCGATTCAGTATGATACCGACCCTTGCGCGCTTGATATCGAGTGGAGCCGAGTAAACACGATTCAGCGTCACCGACTCGAGCGTGACGGTCCATTTTCGATCAGTGTTCAACGCGCCTAAAGAAGTTTTCACATCTAAAATCATATTTTATATATGACTCCTAGATCACAGTTTGTCACAAAACGTAATTATTAATATGACTATAAATATTCCTAATACGTGATCGCAATACATAAATTAAAATATGGATTAAAATAAAGATTCGTATATCGTATATTATATATCAAAATATAGCTTAGAAATTTAATTGATTTTATGTTTACACTACTTTTTTATTGCACAATACTTTAATCTGCGTGTTTCTTATAATATTTTACAAAAGTGTTATATTTAGACTTTTTTTTATGTCAAAAGGAGGCAAACGAACAGGTGGGTCACCTGATGTTAAGTGATCACCACCGTCCATAGACACTAGCAACACCGGGGGAGTCGCAAGTGCGTTGCCAGCCTGTGTATGGGGGAGGGGTAGGGA
>MU159193.1:43596-53898 GCA_015888305.1 Antheraea pernyi
GGAAGGGGAAGGGAAAGGGTGAAAGGAGGTGGGTCTCCGGCGCTCTCACTGACCGAACAAAACGCAACAATGCAAGCACTGTTACTTCACGTCGGTGTTCTATGAGAGAGTGGTACTACCCCGGAAGTGCCGACCCATTCATGCTGGAACTAGTAATAGCTACAGCGTGGCTCTACCACCTTCAAAACCTTTTTATATATATTTAGATAATTCCGTTATGATAAAAATTAATTCGATATTATGCAAATAAACGAGAATAACTCCCAGTTTTGTATTTAAGGTGGTAGAGCCACGCCGAAACTATTGCTGGTTTCAGCATGAATGGGTCGGCTCGTCCGGGGTAGTACCACCCTCTCATAGAACACCGACGTGAAGTAACAGTGCGTGCATTGTTGCGTTTCGTTCGGTCGGTGAGAGCGCCGGAGACCCACCTCTCCTCTCCCCGTCCCCCTCCCCGCAAACACAGGCTGACAACGCACTTGCGACTTCCCTGGTGATGCTAGTGGTTATGAACGGTGGTAGTGTCTATGAACAGTGGTGATCACTTAACATCAGGTTCGTTCAGGTCCACATATTCGTTTGCCTCCTATGGCATAAAAAATAAGGAAATTCTAGACGACCGAGCACACACAATAACCTTATACTTAGTTAAGCACCATTAAAAAATCGTGGTCTTTTAATTTACATATGTGATGTAACTATTTCCATATTCTATGAGAATACAAATGAATATTTTTTTTGTTAAAAGATGAACATATTATAAAACTATTATTATTATAAATATATATTTATTTTGTTCTTATGTATAGACTGACTACTTGATAGCGTTGCAGCACACTAACTTCTGTACCACTCTACAGATTATCATGAAAATTGATTGCATGACTAATTTGTATTAAACTAGCGGGCCCGGCGGACGTCGCGTCGTCCTGCTTTGATAATCAGAAATAATAATATTCAACCGGAGCACCACCTACCGGGTCCAATCTATATCATTCTTGGAACCACTGGAACACGCACACAAAACTTCATCAAAATCGGTCCAGCTTCGCTCCAATGTGTGTAAATTTTCCGCAAATCTTTATCTATAAGAATAATAAATTTATATATAAAGATTTCTTCTGTACGTGTGTATGTCATTGAACTCCTCCTAAACGTCTGGACCGATTTTGATGAAATTCTGTGTGCGTGTGCCAGTGGATTCGAGAATGGTTTAGATTTACAATTAGACCCGGTAGGTGGCGCTGCGGTTGAAGTTTAGTTTATTTTTTATTATCAAGCCAAGACAACGTCCACCCGGCCCGCTAGAGTAAATATAATGATTGAGGTCTGAGATTTTACGCGCAGCATTAAAAACGACTGAATAATAAAAGAAGAAAGCGAGAGGAGCGTAGGTCTCAACGTTCTCCAATACCAGAACACAAGCGAGACACTGCTCCCATTCTACCCGACACAGTGTTTATGCCCACCACTTTTCGTCACACAAAAAGGTTTCCGGTCAGAAATTCAAGACCTCCCATAACAAGTTACACTTCAAAAATCGATCGATCTTTCATATATGCTTTTATACCATTTATTACAATGAATAGTAGTTACAACAAATAACAACAAAAATGCTATGTCCCGTCCAAATTTAGTACCCCTTTTAATATTAAAATACTTCTAAGATTATATTAAACTTTATATTGTTGGTTGGCCGTTACACTGAGACGAAGTTATATTAAGTTCCTTGGATATTGTAACGTTCAACTTTATAACTTGTTTATTTCGGGTCTCATTAAGAAATCCATTGAAGTCCTATTATTGAGCTAATCACACTTTTGATTATTACGATTAACAGTATACTTTTAATAAAATACAATCAAAAACATTAATTTGTATTTTTAATTAGTTACTGGGTAATCCTTATTAGGTAAGGACCTATTAGATTTATCACAAATAAAGCCCGAGACTACACATTGTCAAAATCACGTTCCTACTTATTAACGCAACAATACTACAAAACCATATAGTCTAATAGTAAATTATTTCTGTACCTCATTCATGAATATTCATTAAATATAGAACTAAATATTATGCGTACAAACTTAAAAATTATATTTTATTAACGTTGATGAAGGAACAAAGGGTGTTAAATGTAACATTTTAATAAACCGAGGCAATTTAGAGAACAATAACTTGCTACCACTCATCGGGCTTAATTGGCTTGTCCCTTGCCCACATTCGTACGGGCAAGTCAAGCTATTATGTAGCGAGTAACGAGCCAGAAATTAATTGGCCTGTAGAAAACACTTTCAAAATAATTGATTTTACTTTATACTACGTATTAATTTCAGAAAGGGAGCTTTCGGTGGGATCTTCGTCTATTATACTGTAATTTTTATGTTTATCCCCAAACTTAAGTTTAATTGATGACATAAGTGGAAAAAGATGATATGGAACATTTTATTGTCCTTTTTATTTTTATGATTTAAATGAAGTGTTTTGTCCATATACGTATTTTGTTCTGACTATGTTGGCCCAAATAGGCTTAGGGATTAAAATAACTGAAGTATCCAAATTAGAAGTATAATATAATTAAAGATATAATAAAAGTTTACAGCGCGTTTTTTCTTCTTTTTCTTGTTTTGGATCCGCAGAAGCACTTGCCAGTGTCAATGTTTTGTTTCAATGGAGATTATAACATATTTTACATAATAAGTGTCAAGTCAAGTCAACTTCAATATTCCAACAAGATGGTGGCTCTCTTGTTAGAACTTTCCAGGGAGTTTTTATGGTATCTCAGAATTCATGCTCCGTGGTATTATTTCCGATCCACTTCACTTATGCACAATAACTGAACTGTATTACATAAAGCACCAACAACATTATACAATATAGAGCCAATTAACACAAGATTATAGATAAAATATACAGCATTCCGGCATTCCAAGATCCCGCCAAAAACTTTCAGCGCGTTTCTTTAAAATTACAAATTTGTGACACTGTCATCCACTCCTGTCTTCAATTATTACTATTATATTATTGAAATTTTGTATATTATCGTTTGCAAATAAAAACTCCTTGGAAAGAACTAAAAAGGTATTATTATTTTGCTAATATACTAAAGACTAAAATAAAACGAAATTAGGTTAAAAAGACACATATTTTTGTTCACTTCACATTCACAGATCTTTTTTTAAAGTAAACAATAAATCTTTGGCACCTTTTGTAACTGAGTGCATAGGGCGGTTGCGCCTTATTGTGACGTCTTAGAGCCTGATTATATGAGAAATATATAAAGTATATCCCGTTGTATAAGCGAACTTATATTAGTAAATCGCTACAGGTATGTAAAACGTTACTTACAATAGGTTGTCTGGAAGAAAGTGTCATCGACATAATGTTTAGAGATATGCTTCGTCGGTCTGATGAGTAATGAAATAATAACAAAAACATACGATTCAAATTTATTTGTAAATACCGATGCCTTTTACTTTTTTTCATTAAACAGTCTTTATGTATGTTCTTGTCCTAAATAAATATTATTTTATTATTAACAACTGGCTCTCAGTCGCGACTTCAACCGCGTGTAATTTAATAAAAAAAATGTTGGTCAGTATAAACACATGTGTGAGGCACGCGGTACTTACTTACTGTACACTACGTATTACATTTATTATATTTGAGTGGAACCCAAAATTTTGTTTTCTAAAATAAACGTAGCCTACTTGTAACATCAGCTACATGTCAGTGAAAGTTCAGTAAGAATTGGTCCAATAATTCCATTAAGATTACCATAGAACAAATAGACAAGCAGGCAAAAATTATAAAAATTGTTTTTGTTTTGTTAAAGTTGTCGTATATACTTTCATACCCATTAATTAAAAAGCTGTTACTTTTTTTTATAGTTGCACGACAAAATGACTGCACTGTGCCTGATGGTAAGCAAGCACAGTACAATCCAAAAACAACGGCGACCACGGAGTGACACTTTATCCATCGCCGGTCGCCGCTGTCATGCCGGCCTGCGAAAAGCTGGATATGCACAGGCTGATCCAGAAACGCGACCCGCCGAAGCGAATCACTATGACGGGCTTTTTCGCCATATGCATTTACTTTTCTATTGCAAAGAGGCGTTTCAATTTTATTTATGTGTATAAATAAAAATAGATGGAAAATAAACACATTATTCACTTTTTATCATAGAACGGCCACGAGTTTTATAGTAGTCCATAAATTAATGCTAGATACACGGAACGTGTTATGAAAATACGCAAAAACAAATATATAGGTCATTTAAGTATAACCTATTTAGTTTAGTATTTATAATAGAATGTCAGCTACTTTTTCGTACTGTTGAGGTAAAATTTGTAACCACATAAATGTAATGACATTCTATTCAGACAAACATTCATATAATAACTGAACGGTCTACCTAACTAACAACTATTTTCGCGTATCCGGCTCGAAGGACCATGAACTTTGAGGTCCTCCGAAAAATATAACAAGAAGATCGATTAGGGGCATAGATTGAAAACTTAAACTAAATGACAGTTTTGTGCCTTATACGTAGTCGCAGACGACTCTTGACACCGCCTTTTAGTCTTATATTGATTTTAACAAACGCCATCTATTGACGCTTGATGTAAACATACTACACCATTCGGATATATAAGAATGTACCTGGAGAGTTAAATTATTATTGCCAAACTATTATTTTTATATTTTATAGGGTTTAGTTATTGACCAAAATCTCATTTGATGGTAAATAACGATGTGATCTAATATGGCAAACATGCTAAGCCTAGAAGGGATTGGCTCTCAAGTGGCGACAAATTTTCAACAACTTGAAAGATGGAAGCTTTGGCGTGTAAGGAGTGTCGAAAAACATCATAAGACTTGAGACACTCAAGCCAACCTCACCTGCACGCGGTGCACCCTGCTGAATAACGAACGAGGCAATGGCGAAAGCGGGGTGGTAGGTTTTTACAGCCTGACTGGGTCGCAACCACCATGTATATGGCGAAAAAGCCCGTCATAGTGATTCAGGCAGTAAGACTTTAGAAAAGGCCTTACTATATACTATGGATACATCACGATTATTTCCCTCACCGAAAGCTCCGAGTCAGTTGCTAGGATTCGAAACTACGTCCATCGACGCGGTGTCCCAATACGCTATCAATTAAAGAACAAATAAACAGAGGTTACCTTTTTATCACATAAGTGACGTAATGTGTGTGATGTTCAAATTACGTTATTCATAAATCAGATGGTGAGTGACGAAGGAAAATAAAATAATGATTTACCAGTTTCACTAAATAAACTAACTCCTCTTACGACAAAACGTGTAACAAACAAACTTCTATATTTATCACAGCCTATGTAAATGTTTTTGGAACGAAACCCTCTATCTATTATTAATAGGATGTCGCTCTTAATAACAACATGTCATGTTCATTGTATTGCCTACACGTCCCAAATTCCCCGCTCGCCAGGTAGAGGTATCTTGTTTATGGATTATCGCGTCGGTTTGAGTTCCTTACGTGACGGTATTATTCAATAATATGCAAAATTACAACAACATTTACGTATGAACTGAATTTTTACTCAGCTTATTTATTATCACGCCGTGTTTTATTCAGAAATGCATGAGGAATGGAAAATTATTTTTCAGTGTGCATTTAACTATTTTTCGCATCCTTTAGATTCAGTCCTTTGTACGATATAAATAAAAATATTTATTGAAATGAAACTTCTTATGGGGCTTTGAAATTCTGATCGACAACCTTTTTGTGTGACGAAAAATGGACGACATCCAACCATCGAGATGACACTGTTGGAACTTCAGTCCGTGGCAAGTCGTCCTGTAAAGGAACTCAGTAGCAGTGATTAGTTCGAAGAGCTCTTCAGAGTACTCCTAAGAAGAGTAGATCATGTAGAGAACGCAAAGTGACGTCACGTCCCTACGAAGCACCAAAGTGTCGATCCTTACAGAAACCACCTAGTTGCCGATGATTCGAGCCGCTCGACGTTGGATTCGGTCAAGAGTAAGTTGATGACATTGAGTTCTACCCAAAGGTGAGAACAATGTTTCATGTGTGGACGGACTTGCGCGTTACCCTGCGGCATACTCTGTTTTTTCGAGCAGTATTAATATTAGATATAGAAAAGTGAATTTTCAGTATATTTAGAAGTTTATAATAAAAATAAAAGGGTTTTAAAATTTAACTACGTATCCTATAATAATTCTAATAAAGACAAATTATGTCAACAATAGTTTCTATTACACGTGCTGGTATAGCACTCGTATTAAAGTGAAAATCGATTACAGTACATAAAATGATATTGGACATGACAGTATTTTCTGTGTTTTGGAACCAATCTGGATATATGCCATCAACAGAGTATTAAAGTATTAGAAATATAACTTGAACTACGTCTGTGAACTTATCCATTTCCAGCAATGAAAAATATATGTAAATCGAATACTACACCCGCACAATGATGTGTAGAACTTATTTATTTCCGGAATATCTTATCAAATCCGACCTCTCGGATTTCCTTTGGGGCGAATATAACCGGCGCGATATGCAAATAACTTGTTTAATTTGTTTGGCCAAATAAAGTAATTACGTTTATTTAACGATACTTAATTTAAAACCTATTTTTTCCTTTTCTTTAATTTTTGGCAACCAATCTTCTATTAGATTATTACTGCCATTGTCGACTTGTATATTACAAGTTTCTTACGACCACTTCAATGTTCTAACAACGTCATGGCTCTCTTGTTAGAACTTTCTATACGTGGTATAATTTCCCTTTCACGTCACTTTTGCACAATAACCCAACTTAAACAATTAAACACCACCAATATATAGAGTTAAATAACACAAAATCTATCTATACATATAAAAAGAATGTAAATCTAAAGTGTCTGTACTTTTTCGATTTTCGTGAAAAAAATTATTGCAAGAGTCTACAAATAAGTAATAGAATACATTTCAATCATTTTTAGAAATGTCTGTCTGTTTGCATAAACACAGATCACTGCTAAAGTACTGGGTTCACAATAAAAACTCATATAAGAAAATCATAAAGCATATCCTCGGAAGTAACTTAGTCTTTGTTTCATTAAAATCGGTCCACTTTATCAAAAGTTATTGTAATTTTAATGGCGCCGCGGCTTAAGTATGATCAAGAAGATATATCCATAATATATCCATAAAGTAATTATTTTGGTATGTTTTGAGAACAAATGATTCCCCCATATTTACATAACTATATATATTAACTCTATGAGCAGCACCATCTCTTGGTGACAAGAATAATTACGAAGAGTGATTTTTGAGGTTATACTTCTTTTGGCGCCTCAGAGAAAAATGATGAAAGTAAATTTTCACAATGCGCGCGCACACCGTCACGAAAAACCAACACCCTGAAGTTAGCTATAGTCAACATTTTGTTTCTTTGTATTTCATTGTATTAAAACTTTCAATGTATTAAATACCTTTTTTCTATTGTTAGTGTCGTTTTTTCTACAAACGTAGAATAAGGCGAAAGATGAATTATTTGAAAAGATTTTTATCTTGTTACTCCAAAGAAGTATAATTTCTAACGCGTGTACATAAGTACACACACACTTTTTTTATTGAAAATTGTCCAACAGTTGGGTAAAGTTACAAAACGCATCACGTAATTTCCAATTCAGAATAGTAAAAATACTAAAAATCTATGTAAATTTTTAATCACTTTATAGTAATTTCAATTCTAACATTTTTTGTAACTCTACGGAAAATGTAGTAAACGAAATTAAAAAACCAATATTTGTAATTATTTTTGTTTAATTGAAAACTGATCAACGGTTTGCTAAAATTACAGTACTTGCAGAACTACTAAAACAAATAAATTACAACTCATCTTAGTAGGTTTACTCACATGTTTTGATATATTAATCGAATTGTATTATGTATTATTTACTGTACTGGTAACACAGTTAATTGTAATGTTATTTATATTTTGTTCTGTAAAATATCTATGGCGTTACAAAAAGAATTAACAGTGTGTATAAAGTTTAAAAAAAATGTCTGTTAGAAGGTATACTTCTTTGGCGTAACAAGATAAAAATCTTTTCAAATATTTTATCTTTCACCATATTCTTCGTTTGTAGAAAAAACGACTCTAACAATAGAAAAAAGGTATTTAATACATTGAACGTTTTAATAGAAAGCAGTACAAATAACAGATACAAAGAAACAAAATGTTGACTATAGCTAACTTCAGGGTTTCTGTTTTTCGTGACGGTGTGCGCGCGCATCGTAAAAATTTACTCTCATCATTTTTCCGTAACTTGCCAAAAGAAGTAAACCTCAAAAAATATTATATATATTAAAAATATTAAATCTCAGTAAAGTTCACTATAAAAAATCTTGTATATCGTCCGATTAATCAGCGGAAGCATAGAGGACGCGCGTGAGCGTTACACCTCGGATGCGAGTGTCACCGACAAAACAAATCGCTACGAGCGCGGCATTGTCACGTCTCTAGGTCGTGGACTAGATCTAGATCGACATCCTTTATGTTAAACTACATGATATATATGAATATGCGAAATTAAAACAGTTCAGTACCTTTTTCACTGTTTGTCAACCGATTCTCTTTATGGTTTAGTAGCTATTGGTTTGGTATGTTTATTTACAAAAAATACTTAATAGCGACGAATTTTAGTCTATATTTACAGGGTTTATTCATGTCATATTCGTCATACTTCACGATCCATACGTCTAATAATCTTCTTTGATATAATATAGTCTATATGTAAATCGGCGGTGGGAAAACAGTTAAGTACATTTTCCTCCTTTGTTTCTCAGCCGATTTTCTTCAGTCCTATTTTCTATAGTAGCTATTGACAAGCTTTAGTGTTATCAATAACAAATTTTGAAACAGTTTTTTTTCTCTTAGGTTTACGTTCGACCGCGTGACGAGCACTGGTAATAATCAAATGATAAAGAGCCGTTGTGCAAAAACTAGTACATGGATTTCTGTATTTTATTTTTAGGTTTACTTTATTACTTTTCTTTTTTATTATTAGGTTTTCTCCTAAGTACAATATATTGTTAATGTAATAAACGACACTCTTACCTGTATCTAAATCATTTTGAAATAACCACGAGTCTTTGACTTGTACTATATCAGGAATAACAAATCTTGGTGACTTAATAGTATGCTCATGCAACACGTCAAAGGAGTTAGTACTGAATCATATCAAATTACGATCACCCCTCCCTTTATGTCGTCAATTCTAAATGATCTCTTGGCGAAAACAAAAAGTTTGAAAAAAAATGTAGTAAACGACGCAGACGATTTCGCAGGTATCAGCTAGTCTACTATATTTGTACACTCTTTGATAAAACTCGATAATATTGAAACTTAAAAATGAATTAACTCTAGTCGAATTTCGATCACTGGGTGACCGCAAGTCTATTTAAATTTGTAAATGTAAATATTTCGTGATTATTACAAATACACATATTGATATTACAAACGGTGACTATAAATGATTTATTAAACGTACATTAATAATACACAATAAGAATAAAGCTTATTTATTTCTAGATTATCTTATCAAATCCGACCTCTCGGATATGAATCTATAGAACGTAATATTTAGTTTATGAATACAATATTAATTTCTTTGTTTCGACTGCCTATGTTTAACGTTTTATGTTATAGTGTGAGGTCGAGGCGAATACATTTTTATCTATGACAACAGCGGGCAGAGTTCCAATCTTCTTCGATATATAATTGAAATTTTATAGGACCTTTCAACTACAGAACTATAAACTATCTCGTTTCATAAATAGTATATAATATTGAATCGTTTTATTGTTTCCTAAAATTATACCCTAATGAACATAACCTTTGTGGTTTTCAGGGTTATGAAATTAAATTATTCAGGTGAACGATAATGTTTTATTATATGTTTAACACTTTATGTAATCCTATTATTGTATCTTTTAATGTGCCTGTATTTCTATGTCTTAATGCGTGTATATTATAATATAATGCGTTATGGAAAGTAATTACATTAATACCGTACTTTATTAGTATTCAATAATGTATTAGTAAAATATAGTAAGTATACTATACTTTTTTATATATTTTACTAGCGGGGCCGGTAGACGTTGTCCCGCTCTGATTATAAAAAATCCATAACAAATTTTATACTAAAACGTTCCTCATGAATCACTGTATCCACTGGTGAAATCCGCGTGGAGATCCGTTCAGTAGTTTTTGAGTTTATCGCGAACAGACAGACAGACA
>MU159193.1:83700-99342 GCA_015888305.1 Antheraea pernyi
CCAAGCCGAGGTGTGCCGTGCACCATTGAGCTAGTTGCCCAAATAAAATCGACTGAGTGCCTTAAGCGCTCGCCTTAGTAGTCCGGTGAAGCTAAAGGCCTCTAAAAAGGCCAATAGCGTAGTCAGTTCGAGAAAAAAAAAGAAAAGTCATTGGGGACATTCTTGCTCGGTCATGTCTCTGGAAGGTTGTATTGCATGATTGTTGTTGTATTGCGTGAGTTCTTTCAATTTTATATTGGTTTCTCTGGGTTTTTATGATTTATTGTGTTACTTGAGTAATTTAATTGTTGATGTGAGTCTTCGTGTTGAGATATGTAATCGTGTTGTTTTTTTTCTGTTTTTTTTTTTCTGTTATCTAATAATCAGAAGTGGGATTTATTTTTTAATTCGATTTACTTCTGGTATTTCTAATAATAGCAATTTGGCGTAAATGGTCACAAGTATTGACTCAAAACAGTAAAGTACTCGCCAAACTTTTTGACCGCTCTGAAGATAGTAGCACAGAACACAGATTAAGGTATAAATACCAATACATTACATACATTAGTATAACACCAAGACGAGTTACGAATAAATAAATATCAATATAAAATAAACCCTTGACTATATTACACGCAAGCCCGAACTTGTGGCTATATTAAAGGCGACCAAAGAAATTGACGAGATCTTGTAGTATCATTATTTATTATTACATAGTATAACACAAAGTCCCCTACCGCGTCTGTCTGTCTGTCTGTTCGCGATAAACTCAAAAACTACTGAACGGATTTTCACGCGGTTTTCACCAGCATATTTTTTTATAATCTGAGCGGGATAACGTCTGCCGGGCCGGCTAATGTTTTATAAAAATAAGTGAACAACGTCGCGGTATTTATATTATAAAGCTGGAGGGTTTGTTCGGTTGAATACGCTCAAGAATTACTAGTATAATTTGAAAAAATCTTCTAGTGTTAGATAGCCCCTTTATCGAGGAAAGCTATAGGCTATATATCATCACGCTAAGATAAATAGGAGCGGAGCAACAATGAAGAATGTTTCAAAATCGGGTTTCTTTTTCAATTGAGAGCTTCACTGCGTGTCAGCGTTAGCCTAACCTAATTATTTCACTCGGACGAAGTCGCAAGCAGAAGCTAGTTAGCTATATAACTCAACACAATATTCGTTATAACTATATCCATACCAATATTATGAAGGTGAAGGTACCTCTGTCTATCCTCTTGTTGCCTACTCAAGACCAAACCTCTCAACCGATCGCAATGAAATTTAGTATAGAGGTCACCTGGGACCCGGAAACGGATGTAGGTTACATTTCATTCTGAAAATACCGAAAAATACTGAAACGATTGTCCATAGGAATTTCCTAATACAATAAAGTTACTTATATAAAAATTATGTCGTCATAATTATTCAAATCAGAATTTAAAAAAAAAACGGTTAATAGGTGATAATGAAATCGAAGAGACTCGGTAATTTTGCGTTCTTATGTAGTCATCAAATAAATATATCTAACTAGTTTCTACCCGCGGCATCGCTCATGTTTATGCAGACTTGACCTACTCCTCGCGAATAGTATTTTTTTTCTTAAGGAGTGGTAGGTAACCTATGACTTTTCTTTGCCCATTACAACGTATGTGTAAAATTTCATACTGATTGAGTCCGTAAGGCGGAAAAACGTAAACAAATAGACTCAGCTACGCATTCACAATATTAGTTATGATTGTTCTAATTGATGAACAACAAGTTATTTAATGTTACAACGTATTGATCAAAATATGTCACCTATTTACATAACATTTATTCATGGAACGTTTACATTTTAAATAATTAATAAAAGTTCTATGAGAGCATCAAGAGGTAAATTGCTTCAGCGTATCAGAACATTTCAGATCCAAGATGTGTTTAAATTGAAAATAAATTTTAAATTGAAATCGTAGTAAGAGGATTACATATCTCAGGGGAAATCGGAATACTATCTGATATTGTTTTGCCTTTGTACACTTATTTCAACTATTTTATACCTTTTTTTAAACACATTAAGCCTGAGTATATGGACTGAGTTGTAATTGATATATGGTAATAGGGATGAAGTACACAAACACAAAAAAAAAACTTTGTTCATTGTAGTGGTATAATAAAATATGCAGTCTGTCAGTTTGAGCAAAAAAAGTGATTTATGATTTTAATAGCACTAACCTATGAAATAATATAAACGTACTGAACATATATATGTTATATACATATATATTATATATGAAATTTTAATAGATACATCCAAAATGCACTAAATGCATTGTTATATGTCCTAATGAAAAAGTTTATGGTAACCCAGATTGCAATATTAGATATACAATATTGCCCTTATTACTTTCAATACACGACCCATCGTTCAATCCAGTAGCGGTAAACACAAACAGCTAAGGTAGAAATCAATAGAATAAGTATTTTGAATCTAAATACTAGTATACTTTTTCAGTATGAGACAGGGTTAAAGACTAGACGAATAAGGGCGTTTTTCTTGTCGCCTAGTGTTCATAACCAGAGAGCTAAGCCTAGGTGGTTGGAAAAGATTAAAGTATTGTTAGGATATTTGAATAGATAAATAATATTGAAATGCCAGTTTGTAACCTCAAAATAACATTTTTTTATATAAATAAAGATATAAGTTTTTTCCGATATTAATAATAAAAGAATAACTTTTTATATTATTGTCTGTCCATCATCATCGTCAGCCTGTCACTGCAGGGCCATAAGACCTCTTTCCGAAGGAAAGTATGGGCGTAATCACCACGCCAACCCACGACGTGATTGGTGATTTCAAACTCTGAGAAATCCACAGTTCTATATTTTTCCCACATACAGTAGTACTACAAGAACATCTCCTCAGGTTCAGGTGTCCTCACGATGTTTTCCTTCACCGTCAGCCGATAGTGTTACCAATTTAAATCAGTAAATGTACGCGAATTCCGAAAAATTCGTTGGTACAAGCCGGGGTTCGAACCTGCGTATATAGAAATAATATTCCACCGGTCAAACCGCTAGGCCACCACGACTTCTGTCTTTTGGGTCCGGATAATTTCCGGAATAGTTGGACCGATTTTGGCAGGACTTTCACTGGCAGATAGCTGATCTTATAAGGAGTAATTTACTACTTTTATTTTAGACTAGTGGTTACCCGCGACTTCGTCTACGTTAAATTTAATAAAGAAATGTTGTTTTGCGTAAACGTACCCTTGAGGCGAGCAGTACTAGACACTGATTCTTTAGTTCATTATATTTGCAGAGAACCCAAATTGTTAAGTGG
Organism: Antheraea pernyi; assembly: GCA_015888305.1. Taxonomy (NCBI): domain Eukaryota; kingdom Metazoa; phylum Arthropoda; class Insecta; order Lepidoptera; family Saturniidae; genus Antheraea; species Antheraea pernyi. Next base: position 87,002 of record MU159193.1, read on the forward strand.
TGAATAATATACATATATTATACAAGTAAACCTTCGGCAATAAATTATCCAAAGGATAGTGATAATCGTATGACAATCCGTGGTGTAGATTAGAAGAAATAAGGGAAAACACAGAGAGACGTGGGAACTTTATGTTATCACTGTTATAAATAGATATAGATTTCGTTTTCGCATACAAATGTACCTACATCATTATAGTTACATGTACATGATTATCATAACGTATATATATATATATCAGTTTACCCTCTAGATATTGCCTCAGATCCGTTAGCAAGAGTTAAACAAAATCAATTTATTTTGATGTTGCCCCGGCAATGTTATTCCATGTAGAGTAAGGAAAACATTTCAACCCTCAAAACGGCAATTATGTTTTTCCGATGAAAATAAGTACCGATAAACTGTAATGATAATGCATGTTTTTATCGAGAGTATTAAAAGAGCAATATAACCGTTCTTCCCATATTATTTATTGTATATTTCTCATTAAGTACTATATTTTATACTGACGATTGGTCGTGTTTTGTCTCAAACTCTTTTGTTCTCAAGTTGTACTTGTGATACCTGGAAATCTGTTTATGGTCTTGAGTAAAATTGTTTGGGAGTTATATGTTATTTATTTATTTAAGTAATTTACTTAATAACTAAAGAGGTCAAGAGCTGCATATCGGTTGTTATCGGGTGTAAGGGGTGTCGAATAACATCTAAGACTTGAGACATCCAAGCCAACCTCACCTGCACGTGGTGCACCCTGCTGAATAACGAACGAGGCAATGGCGAAAGCGGGGTGATAGGGTTTTACAGCTCAACTGGGTCGCAACCACCATAGTTATGGCGAAAAAGTCCGTCATAGCGATTAGCTTCTGCGGGTCGTGTTTCGGTATAAGCCTGTGCATATCCAGCTCTTCGCTGGGGATTTCCCTGTGTAAAAATCTTCTAAAAATCTTAGTTAGTTCAGTTTTCAAAACTGCGATGCTCTACACTGGGGCGTTCTTCGCTTGATCACTTAGGGTTCGTTGGTGATCGTAGAGGGTTCTTTTTTGTATATTTTATAGGTTTTAACGCTTGACCACAATTTCATCTGATATTAAACGACGATGTGCTCTAACATGGTAATAGAGCCTTGTGTTAGTCCAGTATTCCAAACTGGGATATACTAAAATATAATAAAATCTCCAACCAGCTGTTAGGATTTGAACTTACGTCCATCGACGTGATCAGTTTCTAACGTATTTCACGTTATGTTATTAAAGTAAAATATATAATTTAAGAAAAGTCTCTTCATAAATGTTAAGTAATTGCTCTATCGAGTTCTTCAGTAATCGTAAGAGGTTCTTAACAAACTTTATGGTGTCTCACTAAACTTTCTAACTCTTTTGAGACAGGTCTCTTCAGAGTATGTTGATTGATTATTCGTGTGGGGTTCGCCAATAATCGTAAGGGGTTCGTAATAAAATTTACGTTACTCAACTTTCTGGCTCGTTTTATATAAATTTCTTATAATATGTTGGCAACAAATACAAATTATATCACAGATTCTAAAACAAGCGGTAAAGTTCTTTTTAACCTTACCTTAATGACAGCTTTGTACTCGAGAGTGGGGTTTAACATTCAGTCATGATAAATATGAAATACAGAAAAAGAATGACCAAATTACTCTTAAATTAATTTACTTTGCAATAGGAATGAAGCCCAAAAACCACATAAGTAATTATTATAAAAGTTATTAAATAAAATAGAAATCTATAGCGTGGTTTTTAAAGGGGTTCACATTTATTTGGATTTCTTAGTAGAGGTACTAATAAAACGATTTAATATTGAATCACTTTTAGTACATAGTTTATTAATTTGCATTTATGTATATAAGTATAGAATTTATAGAAAAAGATTTAATTCTGTTTAAAAAAACCTTATTATTCCATTTTCAGTTTGTATTTAGGAGCTTCATGGCAGTGGTTAGTTGTTGCTGTCAATATATATATTTTTTCCAGGTTCTAAGTGAATACGGGAACAAACTAATGGGAGGCGGCGTCGACACAATATGAGACGAAAAATAAATAAATAAAATTATTTATAACCATGACATTTTTATGGATCTTTTTATAGTCAAGCTATTTAGTGTTATAAAAAATATATATTCGGATTATACCAAAGCGTATACAATTCTCGATGGTTCATAATCTTGCACTGACATTGCTGACAACCCGCCATTTTGCATTAGGTAAAGGTTATAATATTTACGTATGAAGAGGCGAAGGTCATAAATTTATACAGCCTTATTAACGTAATTGAAATAAAATTATGCACATAATACCTTCATATTTTTTATCATAATAAATCATGCATAATTCTTCTTTTACTGATAGATTATATTTGTACATAAACTTTTTAGGATAAATAATTTTATTTTTATTACATTATATTCGAACAATATGTATATATATACAATATACACGTCTACTTTAATTTTAAGGTATCGTTCCGCTAGTCTTTAATGTTCCAGTTTGGAAATTCTATTTTTTATTTTAACGTTAAAAATGTTAGTATTAATTTTTTCCACAATAATAATTATTTTCAGTTTAGGATTATCGTTTCTCCATTAAATGCTGTGATTTCTACTAACCTTATATAAATGAAATATTAGTTTTGTAAACATGTATACTTTGAAATTATACTGAAAGGTGCTGTTGCTGACCTTTGCAAATTATAAAAAAACTAAATACAATTGTATTATTTAAGACTTTATGGAGATTTTTTTAGATGCATTACGATTTGTTGATTCCATATTTCTGGATCAAACAGGTTAATGTTTTGTTGTTTGCAATTTTTTTTCTTTAATTATATTGTTTGTTATAAGATATTATTGTTATTGTTTATATTAAGGTGTTGTCAATGCAGAAAATATTTAAAATTGAATATTATATATAAATATAATATAGTATTATTTTTATTAAATCAAAGCATTTATAATATATTATTATTATTAATGATAATCTGCACTGTTGTATCCCACACGTAAGTAGGCTATAAGGATTAGTTGCATATTATATTATTGACCAAAAATAAACATTTACATATATAACTGTATTATTAAACAAAAACATGATTTCGTCCTACTATTTATAATAAGATGTGTATTAAATAAACTTTTATGAAATTTGTTTTTGTGTTTTAATGTTTTTCAAATGAAACTTTATATGGGAGGGCCCTTACATTCTGGTCCGTATCCTTTTTGTGTAACAAAAACTGGTGGGGGTAAACGCTGTGTCGGGTAGAATTATGAAAAAACACCAGTTCTCGTTTTATCACCGAAGTTGAGCAATATCGGGCGCGGTTAGTACTTGGATGAGTGACCGCCTGAGAGCACCGCGTCACGTTGGATTTTTGTTGTATATTTTAAATTAAAATGTTTCCCAGTAGTAGAGTTTCACTTCTATCGTGTGTCTTTACGAGCAAACAAGTAGGGTGTATAATTTAAACGGTGTAAAATAACACCTAAAATTTTGCCTTTCTTATACTTAATACGTTTAATCACAATCCAGGCTGCTATTAATCAACGATGTTGTCTAAAACGATATATTTATAGGTGTTTTGTATAAAATTTTCAACCTTTTGTTTTTCATAATAATTATATTACTGTCTCAGTATACGTTATATGAAGGTTTTCCTAAAGTAGGTGTGTAGAGGAAGTCTGCGTATTTTAGTTTACGTTATAATCTAATGATCGACATAACCAGAATTTGCAATTTCGACAGCCAATATTTAATCATTTGTTATTGTTTCCAACTTTCAACGATTACTTTAGTCCAATTGGACGTTGTCATCATCATCAAATTAGTAGGAATATTCCATATGACACAAATATTAACTGAACATGGGTATTGTAAGCAACAACATTTGCTTCAAGATTACCCCTGGTTTAGCACGAAGAGACTGGGGCACACAATGCTTTGTGATAATCTTCGCATATGTACGTTCGATCTTTTGGGCTTGATGGAGGAGTCTGCAATCAAATCGTTCGATAATTTTTAAGATATTACCTCCATTTCGGCCCCCTTCAAGAGGGGCCGTTTTCCTTTCACATGGGGGGGTCGGCATTTAGCCCCCCCCATAATATGGTCCGCCGACTGGCCGGCGCCTGCGCAGACGGCGCATCGCGGCGTGCCCGCTTTGCAACCGTCTGCGCGGTGGCCATCCTCCCCGCACCGGAAGCAGGCCCCCCTACGCTCCACGGCCGATGGACATATCGGCCGGGTATGGCCCAAGCCCATACACCTGTAGCAGCGGAGAGGTCTGCTTTCCAGGTGTACGACTCGAGCCATACTCCAGCCGAGCCGGAGGCGACCGGCCTCGACCAGCTTCCGTGCCGCGTCTACGGGAAGGGAGACAAACAGTGAGTTGCCTCCCTCACCTCGCGCGTGGAGCTTGCCCACCCTCATTTGAGTGGGTTCGCATCCGCTGGGACGGCTCCCTGCGCTCATTCTGGTGCAGGTACGACTCGAAACAAAAACAACTACGATGTAAATCAAAGGAGATGACGAGCGTCAATGATTCACAGAACCGTCGAATCTGTAACCAAAATCGTTAATCTATGTCAGATATCGTACAAGCGGTTTCCATCGCTTTAAAACTGCAGCGTAGACTTTGATACGAGTTTAGATTGTTCCACGATATCGCTTCACAACGGCTGACGAGTACTTTCGAAATATTTTTCCACATCGCTGTTAAAAGTTTCTTGGAAGAATTTTGGCGAATACGGGCCTGGATGTTACGAACTTGGACAGATCTTGGTAAATAAGTTTATTTTCGTTTCTTTTGTATATAGGTTGCGCTTTTGATCGCAGTTTGATTGTTTAGAATATTATCCGATACGAAATATATATAGGGGTTGTTGAGGTATGTATGCTTGGTACACATTTATGTTTCAACAACTCGTATATGTATGAATAGTTAGCTTAGCTTAGGTTAGCTCAGATAGGTCGCGAATTGCTTGTATCAGGCAACAGCCAAAGCCGAGGTGTGCCGCGCACCCTTGAGCTAGTTGTCAAAGTAAAATCGGCTGAGTGCCTTAAGCGCTCGCCTTAGTAGTCCGGTGAAGCTGCTAAGACCTTGCTTGGACAATAGCGTAGTCAGTTAGAAAAAAAAAAAAAAAGTCTCAAAAGGAAAAAAATCCCCGATTTTTAAACATTCTTCATTGGTGCTCCGATCCTATTGGTCTTAGCGTCATAATATATAGACTATAGCTTTTACAAATCGGACCAGTAGTTCCTGAGATTAGCGCATTCAACCAAACCAACCCTCGAGCTTTATAATATTAGTATAAATTACTAGTCTTCTCTCGTACTTACCTCGAGCTCTCATTCAAATTACAATAACTTTTGATAGAGTGGACCAATTTGAATGAAACAAAGACTAAGTTACTCCCGAGGATAAGCGTTATGATTTTTTTGTTTTATCGTGAACACAGTACTTTAGCAGTTACAGACAGACAGACATTTCTAAAAATGAATGAAATGTATTCTTTTACTTATTTCTAGACAGCTACAACATTTTTTTTCACGAAAATCGTAAAAATACAAACACTTTACATTTTTATTATATGCGTAGACAATAGATATAGATGTATATAAAGTATTTCGCATCACAATTATTCATCTATAACTAATCAAATTTTAACGCGAACGTAGTCGCGGGCGATCTCTTGTTATAAATAAGACAATAGCCGTAATAAATTATTGCCACCCGCCTGTCTGGAGCAAGAACGATAGCTCTTCAAGGTGAGTTATTTTATTATTTATGGTATAAATGGTTCCGCATTCAAGCTGTTGTCTGAAACAAAGTCGTTCCAAACTGTGGCAATGGCGGAAATGGCAATTGAGTCCGACTAGACCATCATATACGGCAGGTATTACACTCGAAAAATTAAGAACAGGAGTATTTTGTTGTTGCACTCTGCCTGAACTATCAAATAAAGTGTGAAAGAGACAACTACAACTCTGACTCGACAGCTCTATAGAAAATAAATTAAAACATGATTCCGTATTCCCCGGTTTCCTCTTTCAAAACAGACACGATGGTTGTTCTTTTTTCAGAATTAAAGTAAGTAAGAAATTTGCTGTGTCTTTATATTTTTGTTTTGTTTATTACATTCGACATATTTGTTTGTTGAATGTCTAAAGGTGACGATATAAGTAGGTAATTTTAGTACTGTTAGAAGGATCCTAGGTCTTAATTATTACATTAAATTTATGGAAAAAATCAAAACATAGGAACATGCCAGTGATATAGCTTGCATGGTATAAAAATATTTGTTCTAGTTTCATTAACCAGAGATAAAACAAGGAATACGTTTGTATGGAACAAACGTGTGAGCTAGGTTGGACGTCTATGTCTGACTGGATTATTACCACTATCGTTATATGCCCCTCATAGTGCCTTAGTTTATCACGTTCCGAGACCAATCAGTGTACAGCCAGCTATTGCGAAGTTCGCAGGCCATCATAAAAGCGACAGATCTATCGACGGTCACCGTTGTGTTCATTCCAATTGAATAGTACCTTTTATTAGGTTTATCGTCGTCACTTTGTCGTGTCACTACAGATAAGCCGGCTATTAAATAAATCATTTATAAAGATAAAACCGACATAAACAACTGTCATCTCTGCCAAGAAATTATGAAAACCCATATAAAGATTTACTAGCCGATTTCCGCTCGCTTCGTTGGGCATCACAAAAATGGCAAAGGGTTAATCGAATCCAAAAAATAAGTAGCATATAACCATTTACGGAGAATTCCGCATCGAATGGTCGCAGTCCTATGTCGATACGTTCAAGTAATTGTGACGTGCTTGAGCTTCAAAGGAACATTATCAGTATCTACATACAAAGAAACAGAGAATAAACAGTTGATTACATCTTCCTCTGCTGTGAAGCGATTGTCTTTATTATGTTGAAGTAAAAATTCTTATGGTACGGTGGGAAAAATATTGCGTTACGCGTTAAGCGTAAGGTATTTGTGTGTCAGTACAAGCATGTATAAGTGTCTGTCTGGGCTTAGTAGTATACCAAAAAGAGTAAATAAATAAATATAGTTGTATATATGTATTTAGTTAGACTAGTGGGCGCCCAGCGGTCGACATTCGACCATAGTTCATTGATTTTTTTAAGTTTGAATTTTATTAGGGTTAATATCATTGTTGAATGTAGAATGAAAAAGGGTAATTGGAACGTAAGAGTAAATTAATACATACAGTCGAGCATAGCAACCTCCTTCACAAACTTTTTTAAGTCCTTTATTGACAGATCTGTCAAAATGTCTTTTTTATTTACATGTGCGTGTATGTTGTGTAAAATTGAAGCAGTAGTGTGAGTAATGCATATTTTAATTAATTTAATCTACTTCTAATGCATTTTATATAAAATAAATAGCTATCTGCACTTCTCCTCCATATAAACTTTAACTACGCCAAATTTCACGGCTAGTTTTACCGCTCCAGAGCACACAGGCGTATGTTAGTGTGGGCCTGACTATTGCGGTATAAAGCCAAATGACCAGCCTAGGGTTTAAACCCCAGCGTTTACCAGCCAGTCGTCCGCATATACCCATTGCTATTTTTGCTTTCTGAATTGAAGCATCAATTTGTTTATTCCAAGTTAATTTTTGGTCTATAATTACTCCCAAGTACTTGGTCTCTGTTGAAAAGGTAATTGTCTTGCCGTTTAGTGTGGGTTGTACTAATTTGTCAAGACGCCTTTTCTTTGTAAATGGTACCAATACTGTTTTGTCTGCGTTGACCTTTAACTCGTTATCGTTGCACCATTTGTGGATGGCAGATAGAGCTTTCTGCATAAGGTACGAGATAGTACTTTGGCAGAAACCTCGGACAACTATCACCAGGTCATCGGCGTAGCCCTGGGTGTCTATCCTCAGTTCGTCCATCTTATGCAGGAGCTGGTCAACCACCAAGGTCCATAATAGTGGTGAAAGCACACCACCTTGGGGGCATCCTCTTGTGGTTACCACCTCATGATTTGTGCCATGTAGTGTCAAATTGACTTTGCGATTTGAAAGCATTGCTTCGATCCACCTAGTGATAGTAGTATCTACTCTTTTAATCACAAGGCCCTGGATCAAAGCTTTGATTGGGGTGTTGTCAAAAGCACCCTCAATGTCTAGAAATGCACATAGTGCAATTTGTTTGTCTTCCAATGCCTTTCCTATCTTGTCTGTCAGACATAGTAGGGCAGTTTCGGTAGATTTACCTTTGCTATAGGCATGTTGGTTAGCGTGTATAGGGTTTGTAACCAGTATCACCTCCCTAATGTATTTATCAAGTATCTTCTCCAGTGTTTTGAGAAGAAATGATGTAAGGCTTATGGGTCTGAAAGACTTTGGTAAAGCATAGTCTTTCTTGCCAGCCTTAGGTATAAATAGGACTCGTACTTTTGTCCATATTTCAGGTATAAATCCCCATGCAAGGCTAGCTCTGAAGATTTTGACTATAGTCGGTGTTAGAACGTCCATCCCTTGCTGTAATAGCACGGGCTGTATTCCATCTTCACCGCTTGTTTTATATGGCTTAAACGTTTTTATAGCCCATTTCACGTTCTGTGGTCTTATGATTGTTGTCGCTCTACGCCAGTCCTCAGACTGAGGTTTAGCCTTGGAAGGCATTGGTGAGCTTTGTGGCATAAGACTCTCAGAACCTGGAAAATGGACTGAGGTAAGAAGCTCCATAGTCTGCTTTACATTAGCAGTAAAAGTACCATCTGGTTTTTTGAGGAGCCCTATTTGATTAGGTTTGTCCTTGGCCAGCACCTTGTGAATTCTTGCTCCGTGAGGCATATCATTGATTTCCTCACAGAATTTCCTCCAAGATGCCCGCTTGGCTTTCCTAATTTCTTTGTTATAGTTGGTTAGTGCCATTTGGTACGCTTCCCATTCTTTGGTTTTTTTGGCTCTATTGAAAAGGTGTCTAGTTTTTTCCCTCAGTTTCATAAGTTTTTTGTTCCACCAAGGTACTCGTCTTGTTGAGGTCTTTTGTCGTACAGGGCAACTACGCTCAAAGGCGTCCACAATCGCCGTTGTAAGAGCAGTTGTTGCCACTTCTAGACTCTCAATTGTCTTGATAGATTTAGGGACTGTTTCCAGGTTATATCTTAGGTTATCTCTATAGGATACCCATCGAGTATTCCTAGGGTCCCTATATATAAAATTCTCACTTTGTAGCGAGTGTGATAGTTCATATTTTATATGTCTATGATCAGACATAGAGTTTTCGTCACTTACATGCCAGTCAGTTATGTTCCTAGCTAAATTTTTCGTGGCGAATGAGATGTCCAGAACCTCTTGTCTAGCGCGTGTTATAAAGGTTGGTTTACACCCTTTGTTTAGAATTACTAGATTGTGAGAAGTGATAAAGTCATAAAGGAACTCACCTCTGTCATTTATGTTGCTACTCCCCCAACCTGTATGGTGTGCGTTGGCATCACAGCCCACCAATAGCTCGGCGTTGTGTTTCATAGCGTAGTCCACAACTCGCACAAGCTCCTCTGTTGGGTTGATCTTCTCTCCAGGTAGGTAGGCTGAACACACAAGTAGTTTCGCGCCCTGCCACCCGTCAAGATTAATGTACGCTGCAACCAGGTCATCCGAGCAGAGCTCTGGAACAGGTAAATATTTAGTTTTTTTGCTAAAAACTATGCTAGCTCTGGGCTTAGTCCCACAGTTATGCGCTAAGACGCTCCCTGCCGTGTTCAGTCCCATGACTTTGTTTTTGCGCAACCAAGGTTCTTGTATGAGAGCGAGGTCAGCAATGCCTTCTGTAAGGCACTTCTCCAGTACCGCCGTTGCCGCGATAGCGTGATGGAGGTTAATCTGGAGAACCCTCGCTTGACCCTTAGGTGACGCTATTGTTTTTTACGTGCAGGTGTTTTGCTGGCGGTCGCCCTTCCTGTCTGGGGACGTAAACGTCCACCTCTAGGTTGGGTTCCGCCAGCCTTTCCTTGTTTGCCTCCCCTACCAACGGGCCGTGGGTGAAGGCTTTTTTGCATCATTTGTGACGCCAGCCTTTCTCCCTGCCCAGTGGCTGTGGAGGTGGAGGGAACAGGATCACCTACAATATTTACAGGCAAAGAGGGTTGTGCTGCCGTTTGAGCTTGCTGACCCTCAATTTGCCCTGTGTTAGAGGAAGGACCAGCCAGTGGCTTAACCTCCTGGGTTCCCTCCGTTCCGGTTTTGACTTTAAATATGATCCATCTAAAGCCAAACATAACTTTATAGTTATTTTTTTGAAGAGTCTGAAGCGACGGATCGTCAAGGGCGAAAGCGACAAATCTTCCCCCCTTATCTTCCCTCGAGTGCAGCACTCTCCAGTGTTCCGGGTTTAACTCAGGGTTCTGTATCCGTATTAATTCGAGTGCGTTTTATCCTAGGTCTTAATTATTACATTAAACTTATATACAACATTAAACTTACATTAAACTTACATTACATTAAACTTATATACAACAATTACAACAATTATATATAACGTACAAAATATTTGTTCTAGTTTCATTAATCAGAGATAAAACAAGGAATACGTTTGTATGGAACAAATATGTGAGCTAGGTACGACGTCTATGTCTGACTGGATTATTACCACTATCTTTATAAGCCCCTCATAGTGCCTTAGTTTATCACGTTCCGAGACTTATCAGTGTACAGCCAGCTATTGCGAGGTTCGCAGGCCATCATAAAAGCGACAGATCTATCGACGGTCACCGTTGTGTTCGTTCCAATTGAATAGTGCCTTTTATTAGGTTTATCGTCGTCACTTTGTCGTGTCACTACAGATAAGCCGGCTATTAAATAAATCATTTATAAAGATAAAACCGACATAAACAACTGTCATCTCTGCCAAGAAATTATGAAAACCCATATAAAGATTTACTAGCCGATTTCCGCTCGCTTCGTTGGGCATCACAAAAATGGCAAAGGGTTAATCGAATCCAAAAAATAAGTAGCATAGAACCATCTACGGGGAATTCCGCATCAAATGGTCGCGGTCCTATGTCGATACGTTCAGTTTTTGTGACGTGTTTGAGCTTCAAAGGAACATTATCAATATCTACATACAAAGAAACAGAGAATAAACAGTTCATTACATCTTCCTCCTCTGTGAAACGATTTTCTTTATTATTTTTGAAAATTCTTATGGTACGGTGGGAAAAATATTGTGTTACGCGTTAAACGTAAGGTATTTGTGTGTCAGTACAAGCATATATAAGTGTCTGTCTGGGCTTAGTAATATACCAAAATGAGTAAATGTGTAGTTGTATATATGTATTTAGTTAGGTATTTATATGTCTGTATATTAGGTACCATATGGTTATAATTGGTGACAGTGTGGATGAAACTCCCAAACACCTTTTGTGGTATGTGGTCCAAGGAAGCCTACACGAAACCGGATTCTGGGAAAGCACGTATTTCTCCCGGATAAGGTACAGATGTTCTCAACCAAAAAAGTCCTGCAAATCTTAAATGCTATAGGACTAGGTAGGGAGTTTTAGTTTGGGGCTATCACAATAGATCATTATGGTCGCAGTGATATATGATTAAGGCCTGCATAGTCCCGTTTTTACAATAGTAATGAGTTTATGGACATTCTCATATAGAGGCTGAATGCTTAGATAGTAGCAATATTAATGAAGGATAACATGCACTCGATTCTTGCTCTAAATCAATTTAAAAAATATTATTTTCCCGGGGGGAGACTGGAGGGAGGTGGAGCGCCTGGCCACGATGGCCACAACCTCGTAGTCAGGCGCATAAGGAGGTTGGGCCTCAGAGTGGCCCTCGAGAAGACCGAGGACCTACTCTTTCATGGGCCTCGGGCCACCACCTGGGGCCCACATAGTGGTGGTGGGCGCCCGGATCAGGGTGGAGACCCGGATGAAATATCTGGACCTCACCCTGGACGGGCGCTGGTGGTTCGGGCCCCATTTTGCGGGGCTCGGACCGCGAATTGCTGGGGCGGCTGCGGCACTCGGCCGGTTGCTCCCCAACGTAGGGGGACCGGGTGCCGGGTGCCGCAGACTCTATATGGGAGTCGTGCGAGCCGCCTACGGGGCTCCGGTCTGGACCGACGCCCTCGGTGCCGCCAACATGCTGCGAAGTGCGCAGCGCACGGTGGCACTGAGGGCGATCCGGGCGTACCGGACGGTGTCCTCGGTGGCGGCCTTTGTGCTCGCCGGCTCCCTGCCTTGGGAGCTGGAGGCAGGAGTTCTCGCCGCTGTGTACGAGTTCACGACGGCGAGGAAACGAAGGGGGGAGCCCCCGGCTCCCAGGGAGGTAGAGG